>RQTK01000057.1:610267-622474 GCA_003991915.1 Elysia chlorotica | reverse complement strand
CTCCCCCCCCCCCCCCCCCGTCCCCCTCCCCCCCCCCACCTCACCCCCTCCCTCCCTCCATACTCAAGCTATTTACCATGTAGTTGACCACATCCTTCCCTCCCTTCCATACTCGACTCATGTATTATATAATTGACCCCCTCTCCCTCCCTCCCTCCCCCAGAGAACGGCTACGTGGAGTATGACGAGTTTCTGCTGCTGATGAAGCGCTGGTCCTTGCAGGGCGCCGAGCCCGCGGAGGCTGTGGTGGATGAGGAGGACGACAAGACCAAAGAGACCTTCAAGGTGTGTGTTCGAGTCTTGCGAATATATATCCAATCTAACCCTTCGCTCTTCACATCTCTATCTATTCTCAAGATTTGCCTTATCTATCAGTACACCAGCTTTCAGGGTAAGCTTGTCGACTCATAATATACAACAACAACAGCAATAACAACAAAAATAACATGGAAGAACCCTTATTTAGGTTTTAACCCTTTGAGTGAACATTTTTATTATTATATTGTATAAATATACTCTATTTATTTTTGTTTTTTGTTCATGAATTATTCCTGTTGCAATCTTCGTTGAGGGAAAAAAAACAACAACTAAAGAGTTGTTAAGGGTCACTGTTTGAATCGCCAATTATGGGCCAATCGCAATTTGTTCATACTTTTTTCAATAGTCTCTTTATCTTCCTATGGTAGAGTATTACTATTGTCTAATAATTGCTTTTTAAATGCTGTGCAGTCTAATATTTCATCTTTTGATGTTAATATCACTGAAGTCATTATAATTTTAACTGACACTGACCCAACGAGAATGGAGACTGAGAGAGACAACCTATTTGGGATTTGAACCTCTGACTCTCTCATTCTAATGTGTGTGTATGTAAAACTCAATTGGCGGTAGAGTTGTTAGTTTTTTAACGTCCACTGTCTCCACTTAGCTAGCTATATGCCTTACCGCTAGTCTAAATTAGAACATGTATCTGGCATTTCCCCAACCCCCCAAAAAACAAGCAAAAACAAAAAGGATCTCTTGTGTGTTAGATTCTGTAAATACTATCATATCACTTTCTCTTTCTGTTGATTGAGCTACCTTTATGTAACTAAAAGTGCCTCTCTGGCCGCTCTCTGTTTGAGCTACTTTACCCCCCCCCCCCCCCCCCCCCCCCAAATAAAAAAACAACATAAAACAAACAAACAGCAATAAAAAAGGACCTCCTGTGTATGGGGTACCATAAACCATCATGTCACTTTCTATTGATTGATCTACTTCTTCTCCTCCCATCAAAAATCCCTAATTGAAACTAAAATTACCTTTCTGGTCACTCTATTTTGTTCGAGCTGCCTCCTTCCAATCACTCCAAATAACTAAAATTGCCTTTCTGAACTGCCTCCTTCCAATCACTCCAATGTGAAACTCAAACCGCCTCTCTCTGTGTCTGTCTATCTGTGTGTGCCTGACCAGGTGTTTGACATGGACGGCAACGGCTTCATCGACCAGCACGAGCTGCGCTACATCATGAAGCGGCTGGGGGAGAACCTGGGCGAGGAGGATGTCCGTGAGATGTTCCGCCTGGCAGACCTCAACGGCGACGGCTTGATAGACTACGAAGGTAGGAAGATTTTCTTCTATCACCCTAACAATACGTTTTGGCCAGAAGAACAAACCATGGAAAGAAAACTATATGGACCCTTGGTTGAACTTCAAAAGACTGTGGACTATATACTACATTCGGGACTTTCTGTGTAGTCATTTTCAAGTGAACGAAGAAGAAGAAGAAGAAGAATGACTCCCTAACAATACCTTCTTCCATAAACTCAATGGGGATAGCTAGATAGACTACGAAGGTATGAAGACTAATTTCTAACACATCTTCTTTAAATGTTCACAAGCTTTACATCTCCAGCAGAATCATTTTGGGAGATCTCGAGGCGTGGAAGAGTTCTTTAATTCGGACTAACCAGGTGCCTTCCGCACCTTATTTTAAGATACTTTGGATTACTCATAAGTTTTTTTTCAACGTAATTTTATGTTTAAAAATTAAAAAAAAAACCCACAGAATTGACTAAGCTGTTACTGTAGCAAGAAATACACCTCTTTGTGATAACTAAAAGACTATTGAGTTTGTTTTGTTTTTTTGTTTTTTTTTAACCCAATTTGATTATTGTTGACCAAGACTATGTATTACAGAAGTGCTTGATTCAATTATGAGCATTATTCTATATTTCTATACATATTCAAGGGAAATGAAAATTAACTCACCCGAATGGCAAGTCATTTTTTTTTAAATCTCGACTTCTATTACAAATTTCATTCTTACAAATTTCAAAATGCATTTAAAAATATTTTTATTGTATGACTTCCTTTAAATTCTCATGATCTTTTTTCTGCTCCCCAGAATTCCAGAAACTTCTAGGAGGTCTCGGGGGAGGATTTGGTGGGGCGGGGGGCCCCCCTCCTTCCTCCGCTTCCTCTTCCTGTCCGTCTTCGTCAGCGTCTTCTGGTGGCAAGCACACTCCGAAATCTTCCAAAGGCTCCTCCAAAGACGGAAAGAAGAAATAAGTCTCCAAGTCTTCAACTCCGTGGCTGCGACAAAGACGCTGAATCTTTTTCCATCCTCCTTGCTGTGAATTACTTATACAGATATCGTTAGACGCAGGGAGGCAAGAAACAAAAGTGCATACTGGAATTGGACATCAGTGGATAAATAAAAAGGAGAGAAGGAGACGGGAAGCAGCAGAGTTTAGGAGGAGGTTGAGCTTGGATGCAATATAGGATGATTCAAATTAGATTTTTGTTATGTTGTCAACGATCAAGTGCACATATTCAAAAAAAAGTTTAAGACAGACTAAGGGAGTGTTTACGTAGCCGTTAGTGTTAAGTCCTGGATGAAGGGCGGTCCTGGAAGAGTGTCCCAGCCTGTCCTAGCCAGGACGATCGATTCTTTTACTTCTGTGATACAGCAAAACTTAAACCAAGCGAGTCTGAGTCTAGAGCGGTTCCGATTGGTTCCGATTGGTTTCGATCGGTTTCTTTCGGTTCCTGATTCACCGAGTGCATTGTGTGTTGCGGTTGAGTTTTCCAACGGAAATCTGTGTAACGTACATTCTTAGAGTCTTGAGTATGTTCTGGTGAAGTGTGGCAATAATGTGTGGTCAACACGTTGGAACGTATATTTCATAGTGTATATTTCATTGTGGACCCTTGCAAGATTCTACGAAGTTTGGAAGTCGAGATGGAGTCAGCATCAGAAACATCAACAGAAATTCTATTTCGGAGACTTTGTATGCACTGACAGGTTGTTTAAATATTAAAATAATTTCAAGCGATGTTTTTATTTTCTTTAAAAAAAAAAAATTTTTTTAGTGTCCCGCCCCATCTTTCCCTGGATTGATTCCTTGTTTGGCTAATGATGCATCATGAATTTTACTGTGATCAACTGTTAAACACATACAAACCTGTCCTATCCCTCATCTCTTTCACCTCTCCACAAGTCTATCATGATGCTAGTTAAGCAGATTTTTTCCGTATTGATGTAGAAATTTTCCAATTACTATTTAATACCAACGACCTTCTGTTCTGTTTGAATGTTTCGATGTCCTGTTGGACTTGAGGGAGAGAAATTGTTTAGCACGGTTGAGACGTCTGTCAGGAATGAAATTCGAAAGTGTTTTGGATTTTCGTGGATTAGGAACTGAGAAAATGCTGTGTTGTACTCGGAAAGTTTTCCTGGGACTACAAATGTGTGATTTTGAGAAATTGGGTTGATTCTCCTCAATAGACTTGTTTATAGGCAGCTTGTAAGAGAGTGTATCTCAATGATGATAATTTTTTTATCACAAAGGTAAAACATTTAGCCAATCATGAAGATTTTTCTGCAATTGTCCAGATCTTTTTTATTTGGGCATATGAGGGTAAAGGTGATGCCCTCGACCGAGGAAATTATCGAGGTCTTAAGCTGACTGACCAGGTGATGAAACTACTGGAGCGAGTTCTAGACAACTTTATCCGTGGTATGGTGGACATCGATGCAATGCAGTTTGGATTTGTACCTGGACGCGGCACAACTGATGCAATCTTCATCATTCGCCAGTTGCAAGAAAAGTACATCGCTGCAAACAAGCCACTGTACATCGCGTTTGTAGACCTGGAGAAGGCCTTTGATCGTGTACCCAGGAAAGTTCTTTGGTGGGCGTTGAGGAGTATGGGTGTCGAGGAGTGGACAATACGTGTCATTCAGGGAATGTACACAGATGTAAGATGAAAGACTATGAAGATTCAGTTTTAACGCCCTTACAATGCAAACTCAATGGCGACGGCTTGATAGACTATGAAGATTCAGTTTTAACGCCCTAACAATACAAACTCAATGGGAACGGCTTGAATAGACTACGAAGGTATGAAGATTTTCTTCTGGCACCCTAATATCGTTTTCTATAAACTCAATGGCGACGGCTTGACAGACTACGAAGGTATGAAGACTGACTCCTGACACCCTAACAATATCTTGTTTAAATTTTAATGAGGGTAACGTCTCTAGGAGAATCCTTTTCAGAGATTTCGAGGCGTGAAAGAGCTCTTCAATTCCGAGTAATCGCTTATCAGATGCCCGCAGCACATTATTTTTAGTCACTGTGGAGTCTTTTTAAATTTTTTTTTTCTTATTAATTTTTCAAAGTAATCTTATCTTTAAGCATAAAAACAACAACTGTAGAATTGACTAAGCTGTTACTGTAGCAAGAAATACACCTCTTTGTGATATCTAAAAGACTATTGAGGTTTTTTTTGTTTATTTTTTTTTCTTTTTTACCCATTTTGATTATTACTGACCAAGACTATGTATTACAGAAGTGCTTGATTCAATTATGAGTATTATTCTATATTTCTATACAAATTCAAGGGAAATGAAAATTAACTCACCCGAATCAAGTCATTTTTTTGTATCTCTCCTATAACTAACAAATGTCATTAAAGAAAATGTATAATGCATTTTTGTCCCTTTTTTTATTGTATGATTTCCTTTAAATTCTCATGATCTCTTTTTTCCGCTCCCAGAATTCCAGAAACTTCTAGGAGGTCTCGGGGGAGGATTTGGCGGGGCGGGCGGTCCCCCTCCTTCCTCCGCTTCCTCTTCCTGTCCGTCTTCGTCAGCGTCTTCTGGTGGCAAGCACACTCCGAAATCTTCCAAAGGCTCCTCCAAAGACGGAAAGAAGAAATAAGTCTCCAAGTCTTCAACTCCGTGGCTGCGACAAAGACGCTGAATCTTTTTCCAACCTCCTTGCTGTGAATTACTTATACAGATATCGTTAGACGCAGGGAGGCAAGAAACAAAAGTGCATATCTTCTCAGAGACACTGGAGCGCACCCATGTGCAGTCTGCCGGAGTGGGGTTGGGGTCAACTCCATTCAGTGTTCCCAGTGCAGACTCTGGGTACACAAGAACTGCAGCGGCATCATAGGACGACTAACCGACAATCCATTGTACGTGTGCCCCAGATGCAACGGCCGAGCTAGGCCAATCGATGGTAGACCATTCACCCAAGTGGATGTCGATGGTGCTATGCTGGACGTGGAGGCCAGCTTCTGCTATCTTGGCGACATGCTGTGTGCTGGAGGCGGCTGCGAGTTGGCGATCATCACCAGATGCTGCACTGCCTGGGGGAAGTTCAAGAAGCTTCTTCCACTTCTGACTTCCAAGCATGTAACCCTCAAGACACGCGGGAAAATTTTCAACACCTGTATCCGATCAGCTCTTCTGCATGGCAGTGAAACCTGGGCACCTGCAGCCCCAGACCTACAGCGGCTTCGACGAAATGACAGGGCCATGATCCGTTGGTTTTGTGGCGTCAAGCCAGACGACGAGATCCCAATTGAGTCGCTGCTTGATAGGCTTGGAATACAGGAGGTGACCGAGGCCGTGCGTACCAGACGCTTAAGATGGTTTGGACATGTGACACGTGCAACTTCGTGCATCAACGACACCTTGAGCTTGTCTGTGCCATGCGTTAGAGGACGAGGGAGACCCAGAAAGACCTGGTCTGAATGCGTCAGAAGTGACCGGAGGTCTTGGAACCTAGACCGGACTGACCCACATAACAGGACGGAATGGAGATTAGGAGTCAAAAATGCTGGCCGCCTGCTGCCTACCCCAGTACCTGGGACACCCGCAGCAGATGACAAATAAACACAGGATAGTGAGTGAGTGAGTGAGGAGACGATAACTTGTAAGAAAGCGTTACTGACTCAACTCTGATCATTATTTGATAAGAAAGGTAAAACATTTAGCCAATCATGAAGTTCGTTAGTTACTATTTCTGTGGTTCATGGCAATTTTTGTACATTTTTCCATCCTGTACAGATAAAACATCAGCCATCGTAGAGCTAAAGTCTTCATCATTCTTGGAGATAATTTTGTCTTTTCTTTGCGTTTTTTTTCCATCTAATTCCTTTATTTCAAGTTCAGACTAGATTCAGTATTGACTGCTTCTCTAAGAGGAATCTATCAGATAATGTCAAACTAGATATTTTTGTATGAGACTTTTTTCATCTTGACTCTCCAGATCTAGGGTCAACATTTCAGGAATGACTTTAGGATATGTAAAACTTAAATAAATCTTTTCGTCCAACAGTATTTACTTTTCCGATTAAGTTGATCCCTTTATATTTAAAATTCTATACGTAAAAATAAACTATTTCAAGTAATCCAACCTTCTTAGGTTCTTAGTTACTGACTTACTCAGAGCAAGAGAAAGTACAAAGCCAGTTTATACAAGTTGACAGTTTTTCAGGTTGTATTGTGGAGTTAGAGCATTGTGACTCTGACTCCCAATATGTCTGATTCATTACATCTTTAGCGCCTTCTCTCTTTGTGTCACTTTGCCTCTTTACTTGAGTGAAACTTTCTATTTGCAACTGTCCATGCAGCTATAAATGAAGAGTTTTTTTTTATTTTAATGTTTGAAGATCTTGAGAGAGGGAGGGTAGGGCGCGGTAGCCCTGGGGTAGAGCATCGGCTTCCAACACAGGAGGTCCGTGGTTTAAACCCTGACGATTTTGCTCCCTACTGGTTAGGTCGGTGTCAGATTAATGTGGTTGGCTGAGACAGGAGTCATGGTATCCCCGCCCTGTCTCAAGTGTGGCAGAACATAAAATTGTCAAATGTTAGTCTTGGGGCTCGTCCACAATATAGCCTGTATAGTTCTGATGAAGGGCGTTAAACTAACTCAACTACAATGAGAGAGGGAAAGATAAAGAGACATAGAGTGATAAAGTGAGAGAGAGAGAGAGAGAGAGACATAGAATGATAAAGAGAGAAAAAGATAAAGAGAAAGAGAGAAGAGAGACTAGAAAGAGAGAGAGAGAGAGAGAGAGAGAGAATGATAAAGTGAGAGAGAGAGAGAGAGACATAGAATGATAAAGTGAGAGAAGGAGAGAGAGAGATACAGAGAAAGAGAGAGAGAATAAGTGAAAGTAAGAAAACCAAAGAGATACAGATTGACAGAGGAACGTTAAAGGTTTATGAATAATGTTTAGAATACCTGTCTGTTGACGTCTCTGTCTCTTCGTGTTCTGGGTTTAGATCTCAGGATAATGTTATAACATTCTCACTGTCAGATGTTATCTGTATATATATGACCCTCCTATATCTATTTGATGTCACGTTTATAATGCAATACTCTACTCTTAGGTTTCCTTTTTGCCATTTCATTTGAAAGTTTTAAACAAAATGTAGCTTTTCGTACTCATATCTTTGTTTTTGTCGCTGGTTGTTAATGTTAAATATTTGTCATAAATTTGAACCTTAGGATTGCTTTCGTGTTTATAGATTGACAACTTTGCTGACGTACCGACCTCTTTAGAAATGTTTTTGTAGGTAGAATAACCTCATATTCTTGTATCAATGTCAATAATATTGTATCTACGGATGCAACCTTCCAAATAGAAGCATGCGATGCAACAAATCCCATTGAGTTAGTTTGTTGTGTAGGGAAATTGTTTAATTTCTCCGTCATTAGGTTTTTAGTAGTGTGGTTTCTTTGACGAATATCTGTCTAGAGTAGGCCTACTCGGTCTCCAGTGTCATATTATTAACTTCATGGACAGATTTGTTCACATGTTTTTATAGATCTAGAGTGTATTACTGAAGTATGTTTGATCAGAAAAGAGAGAAAGCTAGAGAGGCAGTAACAATTATTAAGCAGCCCTGGAAAAAAATGTATAAATACAAATATACTCTTGTTTGGGGTGGAGGGGAGACTTTGTATTACCTCTACCTTGTCTAAAAATGGTATACATACCTCTGTTGGATTAAATGTCTCAGCCTTTATGTAGGAATTTCTCAGATTTTATTCATCATTATATGCAGTTCCAGTATCCCCCTCAACATTCCTGTCGTATTTACCCACCGCCCAGAGAATTTCTCATGACTTGTTTCAATTCCATCTGTCGCTCCCCTTCTCATTGCAGTTAAGCTTATAGAGATTTTTCCAAGAAAAGATTCATCTAGCGCTAAAAATAGAAGATTGACTGGACATGTACTTTCTTTTCTTTAACTTATTAGATTAATCAGGGTTTAAATCAGATATCTTTGTAGATCTAGCTAACCTGTTAATTGCATTGTTTCCAATATTCATTTGTTTTTTTCTTTTCTTCTATTGTTCACCTCTAAATTGATCACTGATCATCATTGATTCATAGTGGTCAACTTTCTTTTTTGAGATACAGTTTAGATTAGATCTCTCTACAAGTTATTAGCCAGTAAAGTCTCAGAGCTGAAGCTAAGTGATTTATTTATAAATAACCAGAGCCTGGAGTTTGTGTCATCATCAGCGTTTGATTATCAGTGGATGTTGTTTCTGTTAGCGATACCCAGATCTTAGCCTGAATAAGTCAGTGTTTGCAGCTGTTTCCGATAGTACAGCTCCAACCAAAGTTGAAGAAGGTTCTATTTTTCTGGGGGTTTTGCTGTGAGGTTTGGCACTGTTTGTTTTTCTCTGGCATAAATGGAATTTGTTAGACCAATAGAAGTTTACGCTCTGCCTGAATCATCAGTAAGTGAATTAACACTTTGATAGCTAAAGCACTGAGCCTTTCCTAGTTGCAATATAAGTAAGGTTAAAACACAGGCCATTAGTTGGGTTGGGTTTGATAGATAAAGTTTTGAGCCTTGACTAATTGCGATGAAGTAAATTAAAAACAAGGCCTTTAGTTCCATTGGGTGTTATTTTGCCATAGTCCAGTATTTTTTACGTATCAAAGTATGGGGAGCGTTTAGCTATTAATTATCCATGAAGAAAAAAAGATAAATAGAAAAGGAATGGCATAGTAATTTTTGTTAACTTATAAGCATTCTGAGTGATTCCTTAGAGTGAATACTTAGAAAGCATATGAATTAAATCCTCTAATTTATGTCTTATAAATTCTGCATGGAAAAAAGAAATAAAATTTATTTAAAAAATAATAAATTTTTGTCTTTAGTTTTATATACATATCAAAGTATTGGATTTTTGGGTTTACCAGTACCTTCTTCATGTGTAGAGCTAGGAAGCCACATCTTAGATATATACATGCATCTATCATCAGTGATTTGTCTGTAGCATTCTGTCCATATTGCTATTTTTATATCAGGGTCTTTAATACCAACTCTATTTTGCCCTGTGATTGACTCCCCTTTTCAAAGCTTGAATGAATGATTATTATGTTAGTGTCATTGTCTATTATTAATTATTTTATGATGTTTTTTTTATCTATAATAAATTATTAATTCCTTGTTATTGGCCAGCCTAGCAAAGCTGAGTCTTGTGTCCTCCCTCTCCCATCCACACCCACCCCTTCACTTCACTACCGAAACCCCCCACTGCGATGCAATATTAACGAGTTTTGCAATGACCCAATTACTAGTGAATTTATGATCATCAACCAACAATGGCACATTAATTTACATATTTAAATTTGATTTGTTGATTTCTATCATTGTGTGGTGTTTTTTCATATACTGCTTTATATCTACTGAATATTATTATTATTATTATTTTTCTTACAACGGTAAATATAATTGTTATATGATTAAATGGAGATTTTATCTTTATTAACACCTAAACTGCCTTTTTTGACAATCATGGCATTTTCAGAAAAGTAAACATGATATGTCTATTTAGACTTTATCAGGATTTTTGAAAGATTTTTGTCAAGTACCTTAATTATGAAACAAACCAAAACAACTAGGTTTTGTACACTATTTGGAAAAGCTAATTGTCCAAATAGGCAGTTTTTGTGTTAAGCAGTTATCCATACAAATTATACTCAAGAGAAGAGAGAAACATTACATTTTTCCTGCAAAAATTTAATTATTGAAATCATGATTTTCTCCTGTGGTTTTTTCCACCTTTTTTATGCTACAGGGTCAGGAGTTAATTTTGTAATTTTTTTTTCTAAATGTATATTTTTATGTTTCTATTTTTCCTATGTAAAATGCTCTGTTTGAAATTTGAGGTAAAAAAAAACAACATGTTTTTTGTAACTCCAAATTTACGAATCCTTTAAAAGTCTAGAATGACTAGATATTTTTGTTTTTCTATAATTACATGTATTTTAGTTCTATAAGAACAAAAAAAAAAAAACCCAACCAAACCCATACTAAATAATCTAGAGTTCTGTGGTCTGAAGACGAGGTAGTCATGATTCTTCAGTTGTTCCCATTTTGTATGTACCTCTGTTGAAGCCTTTAGAAATTTCTGTTTCAAAGAATTCTCTGAGGCTAACGCTAAAGTGAAGTCAACATGTCCACCCATCCCCATGGGATTGTAAATAGCTCCCTTAATATCAAAGACCTTTTTCTACTCGTATCAGTGAAGTTTTAAGTTTGTTTCCTATATAGGATACCAGAGACTATGTTTGCCATTTTCCGCTTTTGTTTGTTTTTGTTTTTGTTTGGACAAGTCAGCCCAGTATGATAACAGACACTCGATGTGACCGGATGAGACAGGCTGAGACAGGAGTCCTGGTATCCCCGCACTGTCTCAGTGTGGCAGCACATAAAATTGCCAGACTTTAGTCTCGGAACCCGTCCACAAGTATATAGCCTATGTAGGAGTCCTGGTATCCCCGCACTGTCTAAGTGTGGCAGCACATAAAATTGTCAGACTTTAACTCGTGACCCGTCCACAGTTATGTAGGCTACGTTGTACTGACGAAGAATAAGCAAGGGAACCGCTCTACTATCTAATTATAATTTGATCGTAGTATTTGAGAGAATGTTTATCTCGGATATTTGAGGTCGCCATATAGCTCAGTGGTTAGAGCAGTGGATCGACAAGCAGGAGGTCCAAGGTTTCATTCTATGCTGTGCCCTATGCCTGGCTTAACTGGAAAAACCCACCTTGTCGGTATAGGATCCTTCAGCAAATCTAAGAGCTCGTAAACGTGTCAACATAAGTAAAACCTAATAGCTTAAAACTCGTCAACATAAGTAAAACCTAAGAGCCTAAAACTCGTCAACATAAGTAAAACCTAATAGCGTAAAACTCGTCAACATAAGTGGTGTTATCATCATCATACTGGGCTGCCTCTGTTCCTCTTGAAATAGAAATAAAATCTAAATACTCTTTTCTCCCAACCATCTTAAACCCCTACCCATCTTACGCCCCTGTACCCCCGATTTCTTACTGTTATACCAACCCATGATACAATGTACTATTACTATTACTGTCCTACTACCGACCCTAACTTGGGAATTTTTTTGTTCGATTTTTTAAAATTATATTTCTATATGTACAAGCTGTTAATGCCTCTGTTTAATTTTTTGGTAAGAAAATGTTTTTTTTTTTAATTTTTTTGTACAAATGTTATAAATTATTCTAATTACTTCTAGTTCTTACGACTTCACCCTTGATACATACAACACACTATTTGCGTGTCGTAGTTAAATAAAGAAAACCAAGTTTACCAAAACCATACCTGACTTTGATGTGTCTTTTTATCTAGCTGTGTGTTATTGTAACTTAATGTGTTGAATTGTTGACTGCAAATTTGTTGGACGAATATATAACTGTGGTCTTTTCAATTGATTTTCTCCCAGATCTATGTGTCTGTCTGCCTGTCTATCTCTCTCTATCCTATGTCTCTCTCTCTTTCTCTCTCTCTCTCTCTCTCTCTCTCTCTCTCTCTCTCTCTCTCTCTCTCTCTCTCTCTCTCTCTCTCTCTCTCTCTCTCTCTCTCTCT
>RQTK01000057.1:515374-567694 GCA_003991915.1 Elysia chlorotica | reverse complement strand
TGATGATGATGATGATGATGATGATGATGATGATGGTGATGATGATGATGATGATGATGATGATGATGATGATGATGATGATGATGATGATGATGGTGATGATGATGATGATGATGATTGCAATGAAAATGGTTATAATGAAAATGTACGTGGTAGAAATGGTAAAAAATAATGATAAAAATAAACAATAAATGTTTTAACCATACCAGATCGCCTTGTCATTAAACACAAGGCTCAAAGTTATATCCACTAAAAGTATACACGGACGAACCAACCCCACACTGCATAGTTAAGAAAATTTTAAAAGTTTTAAACATGTTGACACTCTTTACACTGTGCTAAAACTGAAAACGCTGTGAAAATCATCTTGAGAACTTTGCCCAAAATTTGATTGAGCCCAGACCCAGAACGAGTGACAACGGTTAGAGGGAGGGCGAAACTTGGTCTCTAAACCAGACGTTACCTACATCGAAGAAAAAGGTTGGTTGTCATGACAACGGTTAGGTTAGTGGCTGCTGATTGGCCGTTTTTGAGTATGAAGACCGTCTGTGGATGAGAAGTATTTCGCACGCCACAGGTTATTCGACAATTCAACAGCTGGTTTCGACTAGATTGTTTAAAAAAACATATTAACTTTTTGAACAATTGGATTGTTATACGTACCTTATTTAGACATATCTGAAAAAACATGCAGCAAAATACCTCGCTTTTTTATTCCCTGTAAAAGCAATGACGATCAAGGGGAAAATAAGGCAGTATATATAATATATATGTACAATTTTTAAAGCAGTGCTAATTGCTAATCATGACTTAAGACACCCTTCCACTCCCCTCTGTAGATGTTGATGGTAAGCAGAGGTAGGGAAGGGCGGAGAGAGAGAGATAGAAAGAGAGAGAGAGAGAGAGAGAGAGAGAGAGAGAGAGAGAGAGAGAGAGAGAGAGAGAGAGAGAGAGAGAGAGAGAGAGAGAGAGAGAGAGAGAGAGAGAGGGGGGTGTTCTGTACTGCTTTAATTTATTGCGCACTTTTTTTCGTTTCGTGTGTTATAGTATTAGTCAAAAACTCTGGTACATTCCTGGTACCTTATTTGTCTCATTTGTTTCCAAAGAATTTAATATAGAGACTAGAGTTTCCTGTAAAACAAAGGTTTAGACACCTTTTGAAGATCAAACCTTTACCACCCAGTTAGTTTGTGAGATGCTCTACCAACTAAGCTATTTGGTCCCTACACAAACTTCGAAAATAAATCCCACACCATTATAGATTATTTGTTCGATAACGTTTTTTGTGGGTGGTTTAAGAATTGTTTAAGGGAAGTCGAAGTCGCCATGGCGACGGAAGTTTACATCACGGTTTGTTTATCACACATTGGTGGGGAGTGGGGGTTGTTGGTCTGTGGAGGAGGTAGAGCTTAGGTGTTGAGTGGGGTGGGCTGAAATGGCGGGATAGACAACCAGATGGTCATGTGATTGTTTGTTTTTATGTGGAAGCATCTCTGGCTTTGTATTATTCGAATTTGGATTCGCTCTCTCTCTCTCTCTCCCCATCTCTCTTTTTCTCTCTCTTCTTTCTCTCTCTATTTTTCTTTCTTTCTAGCTCTCTCTTTACCCCTCTCTCTTTCTCTTTCTCTTTCTCTCTCTTTCTTTTGTTCTTTTCTTTCTTTCTCTTTTCCTCTCTCTTTTCTTTCTGTTTCTTTCTTTCTTTCTCTATCTCCTTCCCTATTTCTATCTCAAGACCGACGTCACCATATATTTTGTATTTCGCTGATCGTCTCTTTTTTCCTGTTTAGTTTTACACAAGCGCATACACACAATCCCACCCTGCATGCTAGCCTTTACTTTGATCTTCTACCACATGGGAGAAGAATGCGAGCTTTTAAGGGGTGTGGCATTTCGTTAAGAGCTTTTACCCACAAGCAGTCAAACATTTTAATGGCACAAGAGAACTTATTTATACTGTTACTGGAAGGTGTACATTTACATTCTACGCCTTCGCTAATGATTTAACGTTGTATGTTTAGAGTAACTTAAAAGCGAGCTTAATCAATACATTTATAGTGCATTTTACCACCATTATTACATGTACTATACTTACTCACATTTTATAACTTTTTTTTTTGTAAATCGCGATCACTTGTCCAGATTGATGAGTGAATAAAATATGCAGCTCTTGCTGTTTAAGTATACGTGTCTTTGCCAGATAGGATAGGAAAGATCACTGATTGTTATGTACAGACATGTCCCAGACATTAAGGATTTCGGAAACAGAAATAAAGTCCGCCCTTTAAAACACACATACACATACACAAGTTTAGAAAATTATTGAAACAACACTAAAACCATCCAGTAGAAACAAATAATATGCTTTGCAGCTAATGTCAGTGGGGGACAAAATAAGCCACAACATTTTCCCAATCCTTTGTGACCGAACTAGGTATCTACCGAAAAAAAAAAACATGCACTCTAACAATTATGCCAGCTCGCCCCCTTCCTATTTAGGTAAAGAAGAAAAATATATAATTAACAGCACAGTGGAAGGTTGGATTTCTGCGTCATCATCAAGCTCAAAAGCTAAGGGTGGTTTCGAGGATTGGCCTAAAGTTCACACCCCATTAATCAAAATTGTTGTCTTCATAATCGCTTCTTTCTCTTCGCTTCCCGCTTAGCAGCTTTTTTGTCAAAAAAGCAGTAGTAGTAGTAGTAGTAGTAGTAGTAGTAGTAGTAGTAGTATTAGTATTATTATTATTATTAGTAGTAGTAGTAGTAGTAGTAGTAGTAGTAGTAGTAGTAGTAGTAGTAGTAGTAGTAGTAGTAGTAGTAGTAGTAGTAGTAGTAGTAGTAGTAGTAGTAGTAGTACTAGAAATAATTGAAGTAGTAGTAGGCCTAGTAGTAGTAGCAGTAGTAATAGGATTAGAAATGGAAGAAATATTTGTGGTCGTAATGGTTGCTTTAAAACTGTTACTAGGATAAAAATTAAGGTCCGATGGGTATACTAAACTTAAACTTTGATATTAAACAATCTGTATAATAATTATTGCACATGTATTTTTTTTCATAATTTTCTAATGAATAATTATACCAATTCAAAATTAAAATGACCATAACAATGATAATATCTAAGTAATGTTAAACAAACCAATGAAATCTATCGATCTCATACAATCATCTTACTTACCTCCAGGTGTAATCCTAAATGAGTGAAATAATATAATCTTTAAAAAAAAAGATAGAGACACAAACAGAAGACACACTCAGACCCACAACAACAACTTAAACTCAAGTCGTTGACACAGAATGGACCTGAAAATACTGCATACCAACAAAAAACGTTACTTGGATTAGTCTTTCTGTCTTGGTGTTCCTGAAGAGAGGACATGGGACAGTTTTACCTGTTTATGGTTATAGTTATTGTTAGTAGCTCCTGCTTTGCACAGGGCATTAGAGACACATATCACGTCGTTCTGCGTTTGGGTCTTAAAAGGTGTGTTTTGAAGGATAGTACACGCACCATATAGTTGGTGGCGTGGATGGGTAGAAAGGAAAGAGAGAGAGAGAGAGAGAGAGAGAGAGAGAGAGAGAGAGAGAGAGAGAGAGAGAGAGAGAGAGAGAGAGAGAGAGAGAGAAATAGAGAGAGAGAGAGAGTGAGTGAGAGATAGACAGACAGACAAACAGACAGACAGACAGACAAATAGAGCAACATATACAAAGACAGTCCTAAAGGCAGCTAAACAAATAGACAAGCAAGTCTATAGAGAACCAGATAGACAGGCAGGGAAAAACACATATACACAGACAGCACTGGTATAAACAAAAAGACAAATACAGAGACAGAGAGTCACACAGTTAAACAGACAGTGCAGTGGATAGAGCGCTGGGCTGACAAACATGGGAGTCCAAGGTGAGCAAGACGGCTCTAGGAGGATTCCAACCCTATAGGAAACATGTGATTTCGTAATATACATTTTAATGTCACCATCTCAACTAGTAGTGATGAAGGTGGCTCGAGTGGGATTCGAACCCAGGACCCCATACAGCACAAGCCCTCCAGATTACCATTTTATCATTGTTTATGTACAGTCCTACACCGCTCTGTGGTTGGCCTCCTAATCCAGGTCTCTCTCAGAACAATGCATGCAGTCGTTGCGAAATACACAACAAAAATGCTTCACAACTTTTAAGTATGGGGGTTTTCGGATTTCGGATCCGTAAGTTTAGGGTAGAGTTATGTTTCGACGTCGGTGTAGATTCCCATACTGATCGTTTTCGTTTTATTATGGGTGTCGTCATCGCAAGGAGTCGATTGTTTCTGTAAAGCAGAGGACCTTAAACTGGTTGTAGAATAAATCATCTTATTCATAAAGAAAAGACGAAGAAAATATGACATCTCTGTATTTTTTGTGGGTTTTTTCCAACTTGAATAGGTTTTCACAATAAAAAAAAGAAATCTCGAATAGTGTTTTGGAAGGTCAGAAATTTTTCTAAAACGAGAGAGAGAGAGAGAGAGAGAGAGAGAGAGAGAGAGAGAGAGAGAGAGAGAGAGAGAGAGAGAGAGAGAAGAGAGAGAGAAGAGAGAGAGAGAGAGAGAGAGAGAGAGAGAGAGAGAGAGAGAGAGAGAGAGAGAGAGAGAGAGAGAGAGAGAGAGAGAGAGAGAGAGAGAGAGAGAGAGAGAGAGAGAGAGAGAGAGAGAGAGAGAGAGAGGAGGGAAAATGGGAGATTGAAAAATAGAAAAATTGTTACAAGTACATGTAGGTAGAGAGAAAGAGATATATGGAAAGAGGTTTGGAGAGAGATAAGGAAATATAGATCAACAGATAGGAAGTAGAGAAATATTTAGATAACAAGTATCAGATAGAAAAAGGAAAAAAATAGAGAGATTAAGAAGAAAATACATAGTGAGGTACCCAGAAAATGTAAAAAAAAAATTACAGAGACAGAGACAGAACGAGAGATTGATAAATAGAGAGAATATGGAGATAGAAAGAGTAAGAGAAAATGAAAAAGACAAAGTCATAGCGAAGGACATAGAGGAAAGGCGCAAAAGAGAGAGAGAGAGAGAGAGAGAGAGAGAGAGAGAGAGAGAGAGAGAGAGAAAGAGATAGAGACAAAGAGAGAGAGAGACAAAGAGACAAAGAGGGCGAGAGAGAAAGAGAGAGATAGAGTGTGTAAAATGAACCAAGGAAAATAAAGAAAGAGAGAGATAAAAGGAAAGAGAGGAAAAAAACAGGGAGGTAGAAGGGATTCAAATAGATAGAGATAAAAAAAAGAAAACGGGAGACAGAAACAGAGTATAATTGAGGAAAAAGTGAGGCAAGAGGGATAAAGAGAAATAGACAGCACTAGAAACAGAGGTAGACAAAATTAATGATATTTTTAAAACAAAGATAATCATCTGAACAGTGTCTCTGTTGTAAGACTTTAACTGACAACGCTAAGGGTATAATTATGTTATGGTCAGTGCGATATTTTATCATATCGATATCAGGAGTTATTAATCAAAATGAAATAATACTGAACCATTTTTATTTGAAAAAACAATGATATTTTATTCAGTTATTATGAATAAGATTATTGGGGAAAAACTTTAGTGTATTAATATATTTTTAGGACATTGAAAATAATGGGAGATAACCTAACTAAGCATCAGTTCTTTCATATTACTTTTATTCAAGAGTTATCGTTTTGTCAGTTATCCTTAAACCTCTCAGGACTTGTAACTGTAACGTACACTAACTTTTTATTATATTGACAGTACAGGACTAAACCGGAAAAATTAGTTTGAAAACATGAGGCTGGGGTTTAAACGCTGAAAATCTAAAAAAAAAGAGAACGTATATTCGGAGACGCTCCCTTCCTATCATGTCAAGAATGTGGTACCATCAGCTGTGAATCGAACCCTAGTGCTCTCGCTTGTTTGTGCAGCGCTCTGCCTACAGAACTATTCACCTCTGATTCTGATTCCAACAAGCATTATGACTAATTCTTGAGTCGCTCAGAAAGTCTGCAGAGGAACGGGATAGTTCAGTGGTAGGGCGCTCAGTTCCAAATTAGAAGGCCTAGGGTTTGTCCATGCGACACCACCCTTCTCCCCCCTTCCGTACCCACCCATCCTTCCCCTCATCTTCCCAACGCACGAGCCGAGTATTTTGTTGGTGCTGTTTTCTTTTATCTTTTAATCGTGCAACGTCAACAATGTATAAACTATATTGTGGACAGGTTCCAAGGCGGACGTTTGGCAATTTTACGTGCTGCCTCAGACGAGACATGAAGGGGAGATCTAGACTTTTGTCTCAGCCGTTCACATTCAACTGACACCTACTAAACCAGTCTTGGGTGTATTCAGACATTTGTATTTTTGACCAATCGTGGGATTCAAATCCGCCGACCTTCCACTTTGGAGACCAACGCCCTACTACTTGAGCAAATTCGCCCGACACCATCATTGGTCAAGAAGAAATCCTTTTTTTTTGGCACCTGTTATAAAGGAAGCCGAGGTCATGCAACCGGTCTTCTGCCTCCATGTATCATCACGTGAAATGTGTCAGACTTAATACTTGGAACTTATCACCATGCAGGAGTATTGGTGCCTCAGTCAATTTGTGCATTGGGCTTGCGAGCTGGAGACTTGCAGTTCGAATCACAGATAGAGAGAGAGGGAGAGAGAGAGAGAGAGAGAGAGAGAGAGAGAGAGAGAGAGAGAGAGAGAGAAAGAGAGAGAGAGAGAGAGAGAGAGGTGAGAGAGTTGTACGGAGATAGAAAGAATCATAGACATATCAGAGTTTGAGAGAAAGAAGGACAGATAGACAGACAGGCAAACAGAGGTATAATATGGGAAAAGAAAAGCGAGAGGAATAGAAGTAGTAGAAAGAGTTAGAGAGGGGGGATAGATATATAGTTAGAACTGCAGGAAAAATGTAAATAGTTTGATGGATATAATGGATAGATAAATAGAAAAAAAGTTAAATAGATTATCTATATAATCATATATTTTAGTGGAATTTAGGGGTTCTTTGCAAAAGGCTCGAAGACGGCTCAAGCTATAAGTATGAAATTTTCACAGAAGCTACATCTTGCTAAATGTTAGGTTTATCTGGTCCTTTTTAATTGATTTTTTTTCTCATAAATTTATTATAATTTAAAATAAAATAGTTCGCTTTGGGATTTCCGGATCGTTTTTTATAATAACTAGATCTAGGCTTGGCTAGATCTATTTGTTGTCCATCGCCAAGTACCAAGTTTTTAAGAAGTCAAAGCGCCATAGACAACCGAATGTTCTAATGGCATTGCTACCAGTTCGTCAGTTCCTAGCACTGCCTCTACCACTGGACTTCAGTAATCTATCTAGATCTGAAATCTTGGCTTACTTGACCAGTCTTTTTAGATCTACAATCTGGGCTTACTTGACCTGTCTATCTAGAACTACAATTTAGGCTTAACTAATGCAAAGGGTTTTATAGATCTAGATTCGAGATCTAATATCAAATCCAGCACCTTCATTTTGTCATTGCTTTCAGTTTCACCGCACTTGCACGGAGAGCGAATTAGCTCATGTAGTAGAGCATAGGTCTTCAGATCATGAGGTGCCGGGTTCGAGTCCCACGATCGGCAGCTTTTATTTTCTTCCGATTTTTGCCCCCTGCAAATGGTTGGATCGGTGTCAGTATAATGTGACCGGCTGAAACAGGAGTTATGGTATTCCCGCCCTATCTTATGTGTGGCAGCACATAAAAATATCAGACGTCAGTCTTGGGGTCAGTCGCCGTATTGACTCCCTAGAGGAATTTAGGAGACATTAACCCTATAGAGAACTTGAAGAGAAAGAAGAGAAGATAAAAATAAAGAAAAAAAAAAATACTGAACTTTTTTCTATTAACTGACGGCAAGGAGCCTAAAAATTTCCCTTTTTAAAAAAGAATCCGCTTACATACAATTACACAGTAGGCCTATTCAACCTATTCGTATGAACGAGAACCCCAGCTTGTACATAGACAAACATACAAAGAGGTTTAAATCGTATGTTTTTATATTGCTGCATTCGCTTATCATGGTTTTTCTCTCAAAATAAAAAACAAGAAACCAAACAAAAAAATAGAACAATGCAACAAAATCAGCAAACATTCAAATAACAAAGAATAGTGTCTGTATTGATTAATCTCAAAGTGTAAAAACAAGTTTAATGGTTCGTTTGTAAATTTTATTAATCCATAACATTTAACGCCAAGCAGCAAGACTTTAATACTGTGGACGCCATGGGAAACTTTGTCTTTTTTCAGATGCACACTTGCCAAAGCGCTGCTTGAAATATTTTTTTAATGGCTTGCCAAAATTTGACAGCACTTCCAACAGTTTTCTTGGGTTGTCTTGTTTTGTTTTGAATAATAAATAACTGTGTCCAATAATACTTCGAATCACATCATTTATCATGGAACAACCACACGGTACCCCGGAACTTTGATTCTTTCAATGTTTCATTACAGTTTAACTAATCCGTGTAACGCCCAATACACGCGTTAGTTTCGATGCTCTGTGAAAAAAAAAGGTTCCGAACGAAACGTTGTAATCTTTGTTATGAAGCTGTCTGTCATAGTAATACTATAATTGGGTCAATTTTTTGTCACACATTTGTTTTCCCGTGTGTCACTGCAAACTAATGATAAACGTAATCTTGAAAAAAAGATATTCCATTTTGTGAGAAGAAATTAGAAATGTTTAAAAAGCAGAAACGTCTTAGGTGTCATCTGATGGTAGGTCTAAATAATATTGTTCCATTTGCGCACTTCACGTTTTCTTTTCAAGACTAGAAAAATCCGCACCGTTTGGCATTGCTCACTCCTCTTGTTTTTTGCGCTAGATCAAACCTTAAAAAACCTTAGAATTGATGTCTTCTAATTGCGTTCTCTAACTTTTGGCAAAGTCCAAGGCGTCCAAAATAGAAGGCAAAGTCACCGAAATATACAAAAACTTGCAGCAAGAATCAAAGTGAGCTATATTTATGAACATCTTCGCATTACGCTGCGCAACTATTATTTAGCAACAATAGGTATCAAATAACCGATCATTTATGAATTTCCAAAATAACTCAAAATAGTGCGAACAAAGATAGGACAGTTTACATATTTGCAGTGTAGGCTGATCGTGTGGGCTGAAAAATACTCTCTAAGCATCACTCTGTCCTATCTATGCTTAAAATTAAAGGAAATAAAATCACTTTTATTCTTGGTGTACCAAAATCTTTTCACTTCTTTCAATTCGGTGACTTGGCCTTCTATTTTTGGAAGCCTTGGCAAAGTCACATTCCTAATATTCAATTGTTTATAACATTTCTTTCTAGAAGAATCTCTGAAGTTTTTTGAGTATTTACTTAACACTCGAAAACCAACATTTGTAAATAATAAAAAAAAACCATCATCTGACTCTGCATGTTTGTAACAACAGCTCATAATAAATACGAATAAGAATGCACACTCCGCAAGTGTCTTTGTTAAGCGCTCAACGTTGTTGGAAATACCCCACAGATGTACACAATACTCTATAGTACACATAGGGCCATAAGTACAACGTAACGGTAGCTTAAAACTAGTCGTTGGTATAACAATGCGAAATAGAAGGCTTAATATGAGTTGTAAGCTTAGTGCGAGTTTGTATACAGTACACTATAGGCTGTAAGTTCAACGTCCCCGTAGCTTTCAACTAGTCTTAGCCTTTTGATCGCTACAGTGACGTCGTACCTACGGTCTAAATCCTAGTCTAGTCTACTCTATTTCGCCCTCTTCGCCGCCCCTGTAAAAGGTACATCCCTATTCTAGTCTACTCTATTTCGCCCTTTGCGCGGCCCCTGTATAAGGTACATCCCTAGTCTACTCTATTTCGCCCTTTGCGCGGCCCCTGTAAAAGGTGCATCCCTAGTCTAGTCTGCTCTATTTCGCCCTCTGCGCCGCCCCTGTATAGGGTGCACCCCTAGTCTACTCTATTTCGCCCTTTGCGCGGCCCCTGTATAAGGTGCACCCCTAGTCTACTCTATTTCGCCCTCTGCGTCGCCCCTGTAAAAGGTGCACCCCTAGTCTAGTCTGTTCTATTTCGCCCTCTGCGCGGCTCCTGTAAAAGGTACATCCCTAGTCTAGTCTGTTCTATTTCGCCCTCTGCGCCGACCCTGTAAAATCGCCAGTATCCAACATGGCGTCTTCCACGTCTGCTATCCACGACTTTATCCAGGCCTCCCGCTCCTCATCCATAAGGTCATTGTCCCGGATGTACTTCTTCACGTCCTTGTACGCGTCGCTGGTGTTCACGTCCCGCCACGTCTTCCACGTCGCGGCTGACACGGGCCGCGTCTTGTTTGACGTCGCCGCGTCCTGATAACTCCTGGACGCCCCAATCCCGCTTCCCGTCGCTCCGACAAGCGCCGCGGTGACTGGGTGACTTCTGCTGGCGTGCCAGGTATGTTCCGGCCCGCGTCCGAAGTGTTGAAGATGCGGCTTGGGTGTGGATGTGGAGGAGACTTCAAACCCAGGCTTTACCCCAGATGTCGTACCATTAGCATCGTTAGTGGAGTCCAGCCCTGCCGCAATCCTTCCCTCCAGGACTTTGGTGTAGTCCACCAGCCCGATACTCCCGGGGTTGGGGGGATTCCCGTAAGATGCTCCCCTGAGCCCCTCCCTGCTGGCGGAAGCAGCGCCCCCTGTAGCGGCGTCCGGCTCAAACCGGGCCAGTTTGTCTACGTACTGCTCCTCGTGCCACTTCCGGAACTGCTCGATCTTCCGGCGGATGGAGAACGGTTCCTCTGGTGGAGCGATCTTTGGCAGAGACTTGGCGGTGGTGATGGAGTCTTTCTTTTGGCGAGTTTTACCAGCAGGGTCCCTTGTATTGTTTTTAATGTTACTGGCGTTATTGAGGTTGTTTTTCGTGTGGTTTGGGGTTCCTGATCCGCCCATAACGTCTGACGCGCCACCGGTTCTATTTCTGGGAGAGGACAGAAGCTGGTGTGGTGTCGTGCTACCTTCTGTAAGCACCGACAGCTGAACTTTCTTCTCGAAGTTTACTTTCGCTTTCTCCGAGGAACTGGGCGGAGAAGCCGGCTGCTGTTGTTGTTGGGAGCCTGTCATATCAGGTGACAAGGTGGATACCCTCAGACCGCCACTTGTCGAAGTTCCATTTACCCTGCCTGTCATTCCATTAGCTTGGGCTGAGCCATTGGTCTTAGCTCCTCCCTCGACTCCGCCTCCAACTCCGCCCCCAGACGAACCATTGACCAATCCGTGATGAGGGAGAATGGGTGGAGTGCGAAGTTGGAGAGTGTCAAATGTCGGCTCCGTGAGAAAGTGGAGTCTAGACAAGGGAACTTCAGGAGGGCTGGTCGGAGCAGTGACTCCTCCCCCTCCTCCTCTAGTGGCCGCTCTAGAGCTTGGACCACCCGCAAGGTTCCTTGGAGAAAGGGTTGTCTGTTCAACTCTGACCACGCCCTCTAAGTTGTTGGCCCCGCCTCCTGACCCAAGCCTCGTTGTGAGAACTTGACCCCCTGCTGCAGCTATTGGCGGAAAAACGTTGTTGTTGCTGTCGTTGTAGTTGTTACCACTCGCAGCGAAGCTGTCTGTGTGGTGGCTGTGTGTGGTTGCACTACTGATCAAAACGACACCGTTGCCATTGGTGGTGCTGTTGTTGTTGTTGTTGTTCGGCTGTTGCTGTTGTTGTTTCTGTGGGTACCATCGACGTTTGAAGTCACGGAGTTTTGTTGATGTCCGTGGCCTACTAATCTGGATCCAGCCTTCGGCAAGGAGACTGTGCGCTGGGGAGATAAAGTAAATGAAGGTGATGATAAGAGACGGTGTGCCAAATGTATGAAAAAGAAAATGATAATTTTGATAATGACTATCACCATGATCAGAGAGAGTCCGCTGTTAAATTACACTGTAAAAAAAACGATGGTAATGGTTGTAGTTATGATCATAGTCATTGATATTATATATGATCCGCTGATAACTAAATTACTGCGATAATGAAAAGCATGATATTAACAATGATTATTAATAAAGACATTCCGAAGAATAATGCAGTAAACGACTGCTATGATAATGATGTTCATTATGAAATTTGAGACGGTCCGAATATAACGAAGATCATAGTGATGATGAGTTCGTTTATAGATGGTCGTTGAAAAATTAAAGTAAAAGACGGTGATTATAATTTTCATGATAATCAGATTTAGTCTCCTGGAAAAACAAGTAAATGATGGCAATAATGGTAATAATGATTGTCATTATTATTAGAGAGAGTCCGCTGGAGAATACAAGTAAATGAAGCTAATGGTGATAATAATAATGACTGTAAATAATTATAATGATATGTGTAGATCATAGTAATGGTTCATAAATGATACCTTTAACAATCTTAACAAAGATGATTATAACCTCAACATCATCATCATAATTGAAATAAGAAGTCAGGAAGATGAGAAGAAGAAGGAGGAACAAAGAGGTATGATGATACTGAGGATGAGGAAGAGGAGGATCAAAATCATTTACTGATCGTGTGAGTAATACACACCAGTAATGTAAACCATATTAAGATGTTTGTAACATCTTATAAAACTGACACGATCTGCCATTTTTATGGGTTTTTTCCACTTAGATGTTTAGGAAAAGAGCCAAAACCCCAACCACACGCTTTGACAAATTTCAAATAACAACAAAGAAAGATATTAAACACTGTACCCTAGACGCCTTCTTGTGGCTCCTGGTAATGTTGTTGTTGCCATGATTTGCCTCTTGTGTTGGCGTCTGGCTGCCGTTCAGTACCTCAGAGTTGACGTTGTCGTCTTCGTGGTTGCTGCTGCTGTTGGTGTTGTTGTTGCTGGTGGCGGCAGTAGTTTTGTTTGAGGTGGAGGAAAAGTTTTTACCATTGCTAGCGACCGCTCGACTGTGTTTGTGTTGGTAGTGATGCTGTCTGTTCTGATTATGGTGGCTGTTGTTGTTGTTGTTGACGTTGTTGTTTCCATTGTTGCTGCTACTGTTGTTGGTACCATTGGTCCCCGTGTTGCCATTGCTGATACCACGCCCATTTCGGGTTTTTCCTTTCCCGAGGCCTGGTATGACGTCAAGAGTGTGACTCCGCCCATTTTGACCAAGGCCCGCCCCTACGCCGTTCCCGCCCCCAGACAAAGACCTCCTGGAAGGCTGACCGCGCGAGAATGGCCTGGTTGTATTGGAGTCCACCCTGACCCCCTCCCTGCTCCGCGCTACGTCCGTTCCAGCCATGGACATTGGTCACTCAGTCAGCGGGGTGGGTTGTCTTCAGAGACAAAGTTGTCATAGGCCTGGCGATTGGGGTATAAAAAAATTCATCGTTATTGTTATTATTATTATTATTATTATTATTATTTTTATAAGAACGACAAGTGTAACGCAACATAGTAACGCCCCTCTGGAAGGGAATAGCAAAATCTACGTCATAATTGATGCAGGTTAATCAGAAACGTCATTGATAAATAAAACAAAAACAAAAACAAAACATTATCTTTCATTGTCTCACTTAGCTTTGAGGCAGTACTAGCTAAGATTAATCTTTCTAACATGTTTGTTTTTTTGCTATGTGACCCGTCAACACTAACTTGAGCTAAAGATTTGAACCCTACACGTATCTGTACACATGTACATGTATTCACTCGTCTCTTCATGTTTGCAGCTCTGCTCTATAACCCATCAAAGACAATGGTTCTCCTTCAACTTCCAAAATTATTCGTATCTCATATAACGGCATTTCAAAAAACCCAATGCTGATTTGATAATTTATAGGGCATTCTTTTTTTAAATTTTTTTTTATTATTTTTTTTAAAGAACGATTGAACGTGTATTATACAAAAGTATAAGTGTCTTTTGTGAACTTATGCTTTTACGGTGATCGTATATGCATTTTTAGGATTCCAATGCCATAGTATCTAACTCTTTAACTATAAAGTTATGTCACTATTGACTATAGACAATAATTATTGTAATTCTTTTTACATTGATTGATTTCGGCGGTGCTGTTTAGTGCAGTGTGTCGCCATTAAAAGAGCGTCTAGCTAAAAAAAATTATGCGTGGATAGATTTGATGAAACACAGTGGGGAGGGGGGAAGGGTGGAGGGGGTGGATTTTTAGATTGCCCCCCCCATGAGAAAAAAAAAAAAAAAAAAAAAAAAAAAAAAAAAAAAAAGCCCCTCGCCGCTCCCCATGTAGTGCTGAAGTTGGACGCTAGACAACTTCTCAAACTTAGCACTATTCAGACTTTATTGTGGATGGCTCCCAAGACGAACGCCTGACAATATCAAGTCTTACTACAAAGAGACAGTGCGTAGTAGCAATGAATATTCTGTCTCAGGCGGTCACAATATGGCGTGGTGGTTCATGTCTAATATCATTTGAATCCAAATTGAAAAAGACGTAGTAATGGTGTATTTCATCCATAGGCTGCAAAACTAACATAAAGCGCCATGTTTTGATAGATATGGAGACAGAGATAGAGATAAAACTACTGGTAAAGAAGGAAAACAAATAGAAAAGGGGGGGGGGTGCAGAGAGAGAGAGAGAGAGAGAGAGAGAGAGAGAGAGAGAGAAAGCGAACAAACAAAACGAAAAGTCAAGACATAAAGGCAGATAGAGATAGAGAGAAAAGAGGTAGAAAATAAGGGACCGGTACAGGCTTAATGATAGGCCGCAGACTACATGGAAGAAAAAATAAACAAAGAGATAGAAAGAATATTATATTTTTTGCATCTCAAAAAACAGATATTTTTCAGAAATTATTTTGACGGAAATTTTCTTAGGCAAAACCTACAGCAAATTCTGAATGTGAATTGTTTATGAGTGACGAGACCTTGCTACAAAACATTAAGTAACCGACCAAGCAAGTGGACTCAGCAATGTTTGTCTGTGAGTTTTACTTAGCTTCTAGAGTTGAACCCCTTCGTGACGGGGGTATTTTCAATCGCCGTGACGTGCTTTATTATGGTTACCCATGACGGAGGCATTTTGGTAAAATTATAGGCGGTGCTGGTTAAAAGAACTGTTATATACACAGATATATAGAAAGCTAACGGCATCTTCTTTCCTCTGGTATATAATTTAAGAGGAGTGAGAAAAGGAAAGATAGGCAAAATAATTTAAAAAATCAACAAAGAATAAGAGAAAAAATAGTTGAAGTCTCGATCTTGACTTGTATGCAGTTTGAAAATCGTGAAGAGAATAAATCAGAAAAATGAAGGAACAAGCACTACATTAACTTAATCTCGAAAATTGAAGAGCAGTATAATTTCAACATTGGTGAATTCAACTGTGCAATCGTTTTTTTTTTAATTCCGTTATATTCAGTGTCTAAGAGAGAAAATGAGAGAAGTAGAACATCAGGGATGGACAAAGGCTAAATGATAGTCCGCAGATTAAATGGAAGAAAAGATAAACAGAAAGATGAAATTGTATTAGGGTTTTGCAGGTCAAGAGATAGATTTTTTTCAAGAAAACTGTTTGGTGGCACTTTGCCTACGCTAAGGGTGACGCGGTAGCCCTAAGGTAGAACATAAGCTTCTGACGCAGGAGGTCCGTAATACGAGCCCTGACTGGTTGGGTAGGTGTAAGTCTAATGTGACCGGCTGAGACAGAAGTCATGCTATCCCCGCCCTCTTTCATGTGTGGTAGCAGTTAAAATTGTCAGATGTCAGTCTTGCGGCCTGTCCACAATATAGCCTGTATAGAGCTGACGTTGGACATTAAACCAAGTCAACAATTTTTTTAGACAAAACCTGCAGCAAATTATGAATTTGAATTTACCTCGATTGACGAAATGCTTTTACAAGACATTAAGTAGTTCATTTAGCTAGTTGGGTGAACAATGTTAATCTGTGAGTCTTATTCTACTTCTTGTGTTTAACCCCTTCGTGGCGGAGGCATTTTGGTAAAATTATAGGCGGTGTTTGTTAAAAAAACAACTGTTACATACAGAGTTAGAAAGCTAATAAAATCTTCTTTCCTCTGGTATATAATTTAAGAGGAGTGAGAAAAGGAAAGATAGGCAAAATAATTTAAAAAATCAACAAAGAATAAGAGAAAAAATAGTTGAAGTCTCGATCTTGACTTGCATTCAGTTTGAATTTCGGTTAGGGAATGAAGAAGAAAAAAGGAAAGAATAAACACAACATGATTATACTCTCGAAAATTGAAGACCGGTATGATTCGTATATACACAACTGCGTTAAATTCAGCTGTGCGATAGGTTTTTTAATTCCGTTATATTCAGTGTCTCTTTTACGCAGTGTAAAACATGACGTACATTGTATCTCTAATGTTCATAGGCTAGGCATACTGTTAAAAAAATCGAACTTACGGCGTACATAGTATATCAAGGAAGGGTTAAAAGACACAAAAAGTGCGCAAACAGAAGAAAAAAAAAGATTTACTACAAAATGAACACTTTCAGCGCGTCTACTTATTAAAAATCTGTGATGTATTCTAACAAAGTTGAAAAACTTTTTAACTAAAAGTCGGAAATTCCCTAATGGCTACATAACTAACTGGAGCTGCTTTTGAAATGTGCACACTCAAATTATAGTTACAGTTATATCGAACATATAGAAAACCTTACCTGTATCATTATCATTTTGATCTATTTTAATCACAACTCAAGGCAATAATTAAACAACCAATATCCGTGAATTTATATTAGATCTCACTTTTCTATTGTCTCGGGAAACAGTTATAACTGTTTCTTGTCCGAGGGAAAAAAAACTCATACAATTTATTATGTGGTTGAAATGATAACACGGTAAATTATATTTGAATGAGCAGTAAGCCTATAATGTAGTTCAAAATAAATGCTAGACTAGATCTAAATGGCATATATACAATGACAACGGATACTTTTTATATACTATGTTAGAGACAAAAAAAAAATGATTCCGGCAACTACTAGATCTAAACATGCCAGTTGAAAAAATTGCGGCCTCATTTATCTAGATCTATCTCGATGAGTGAACTGAGGTGCGATTCGGCTACAACCCTTTTTTTCCCCCCTCTTTCGTCTCCTCTTTCTTCTTTTTTTTCCTTTTTTGACAGTTCTAAAGAGTATCCAATTTAAATGGGGTTGTTAAAAACCCGGTCTCAAATCCCAATCAATAGATTTGAATCATTCAATCGTGAAAGGGTTAAACACAGGTGCCGTTTTGTACTAACCTCAACCCTCCCAAATAGACTGTTTGAACTTTTCGTAACTCAAGAGCCGGCTCTGTATCTCGGCAAGTTCCCAAATAGACTGTTTGAACTTTTCGAGTTCCCAAATAGACTGTTTGAACTTTTCGTAACTGAAGAGCCAGCGCTGTATCTCGGCAGTCTGTCTCTGTACTGTGTACATCAGACAAACCAATGAAAGAAGAAACCGTTCCGCTTGATTGGGTTTTCAGAAAAGATAAAACGGAGACGGATTAAATAGCATTGTATGACTTAAAACTTTGGTCTCTTGTGAAATAATTGGGCCCTAGTGCAGTGGCTTATAAGGTGTTACGGAGTGTGTGTGAGTTTGTGTGTGTGTGTGGGTGTGGTGGGTGTTTTTGGGTATTGTTTGTTTTGTTGTTTTTGTCATAACTAAGCGACATAGAAATGTGTTGGTTACTTTAAGTCCAACTTCAACAGCAAGGCTATATTGTGGACGGGCTCAAGGACTTATGACTGATAAATTTACGTGCTGGAAGATATAGATAGTGCGGGAATAAATGTATCAGGATTTCTGTCTCAGCTGGTAACATTATACTGACACCGACCCAACCATAGGTGTCATAGAAGACTTTAGTTATATTAAACACAATACACCATAAAAGGTGATTTCGGGGATATTGGCGAAAAGATTACAATGATAGAGTGAGTAAAACCGATGTCTACATTTGTATACTGACCAGTTCTATTCTACTTAGAGCTGTAAAATATGCTTATTTTCTTTAAAAAAAAGGTCCAGTTAATATCCCCAGAGTAGGCGTGTGAAAGAAAAAAGCTAGCTATTATTTACCACGCAATAAGTAAATGCATGAAAGATATTCTGTAACCATCATTCTTAGTAGCTATGATAAGCGTTGAATAGAAATAGATTAATGTTATATTTGTTATGAAATATAGATAATTATGGGTGAAAAAGTGAGAGAGAGAGAGCAATACAGAAAAGAGAGAATGAGAGAGGAGGGATAGAGAGAAATGGAGAGCAATAAAGGGAAGAGAGAGGGTAGGGGAAGAGGGGGAGTTAGAGTGGGGGAGAGGGAGAGAGTGGTGGAAATCAAGAGGGAGAGGGATATAACAGAGATAAATAGAGAGTACACAGTTTATTTATTGCGGTTGGATATTCCAATGTCTCTATGTACCTTTCCCTGTCACACACACACACACACACACACACACACACACACTATATATCTCTCTCTCTAACTCTCTATTAAAAACCAAAGATAGATTTTTTAAATTTATTTATTTACCTGTTTCTTCACAACTCAACTAGCTATTTTTCCATGTTATGAAAATCAACGTTATTATATTTTAAAACAAAACTCCATAGCACATTAAGTACAGAGGCATCCGTAGAAAAACAAAAACAATTCGATCACTTACAATAGTGATATATATATCAATACACGAGTTTCGATCTAAAGAGCTCACGACAGTGTAGGCCTATCTTGCAAGGAAAGACGATATGCCAGTCCAAGAAAGGATTCTATCTGTTTAAGAATGAACTAACGTTTTGAATCCAGAAACAATATAGATTTATGGCTCAAGCACTTTAAGCGAGAGACTTTAATCTAGCACTCGAGCTGTGATGGCTCATACAAGGACAGGGGTTGAAATCGTTACACTAGATATACAACGTGACGCATTTTCTGAAGGTCAGCCAAGGAAAAACTGTAGACAAATGATTGATTTGTTTCTAATTTTAGAAACCTTTTTCCATGCGTGGAGACAATCGGAGTTGGATTTAAGGTGGCTCGTAATGTCCCGTCAGAGGAACAGAAGCTTTGCGAGCATGCACCCACATAATGAAAACGAAGACGAGAGGTAATGGAAGATCGTCTGATTATTATAGCTCTATCCACATGTGTCTATTAATAGAACTCTGTGACTCTATCCTACATGCACGGAGCCAATGGGCGATCAGAGAACCCCACAGATCTATAAATAGCCCGTCCACAGTATAGCCTATATAGTGCTATTTATAGATCTATGGAGAACCCTGATGTCGAAGGAGCGTCATTATGTCATCTGTATTGTTAATGTGGAGCGCAAAGTCTTTAGTGGGAATACCGACGTTACGTACGTTAGAGGAAATCTTCTAAATACGGAACACGGAAATTGTGAGTGGCACAATCTGTGTTGGGTAAATAGATATACATTGTAACCTAAAGCAAGAGTTAAATAACTAGATCTAGGTTGGGAAGGGTAAGGTGTTCTAGGGTAGAGTGTGCAGCTTTTAATCAGAAGGTTTTTGGTTCGATCCTAATATTATTATTATTGATAGTTCCGGGGGGCTCGTTATGTAGTCGTGTCACTGCAAAACTATTATCTTTGTTGAGACATCGGGGCAGTTTGAACGTTTTCTTGAAACAAAAATTACTTAGTATAGGAGTCGAGAGCCTTGTGGGGGCCTGGTAACCCTGAGGTAGAACATCGGCTTCCGACGCAAAAGGTCCGGGTTCGAGCCCTGGCGATTGTACTCCTAACTGGTTGGCTCGGTATCAGTTTAATGTGACTGGCTGATACAGGAGTCATGGTATCCCCTTCCTGTCTCGTGCATGGCAGCACATAAAATTTTCAGACATCAGTCTACAATATAGCCTATTTAGTGCTGGAATTTGACGTTAAACCAACCAACAACAACAACAACACCTCTCCCCAGCCTTGTCTTAGCGTTGTAAATACGTTATCCATTCACCTGGCGCCAATTGCAGAGCTTGTAGTGCATCAAGGCGCCGGTGTTGTTTGTTGGTTCCTCAAGAACCAGAACTAGACACCAAAAAGGCGACAATAATATTTATGGCTTTATGGCACGACTGGTTCAAAACAGCATTTTTTGGGCAAAGTTTTATGAGGAAACGATAGCAGAGAAACGGAGAGTCAAAACTAGATCAGTACTCAGGGATCCTTGATGTCAGAAATTGTCTTTTGAGGACACAATCGAAGGGTCCCATGTATTAGAATCCTTACGATAATGAGGTCAGTATAGAAAGCAAAAGCGATACGTCATGAAATCATCACCGGCGTTCAATCACATATCTTTTCTAGACTTGCAATTAGAAAACCCGATGCCTAATGAATATGGTTATGTCATGGGATTCTCTTCGTGTGTATCGCAAAGGCTGTAATTTTTATCCGGAGAACGATGAATTACTCAAGGAAGTATTGGCCGGAGTGGCTTTGAATGAGTTGGTTTAACGTCCAACGTAAGCGATATATGGGCTATAATATGGACGGAGTCGGAACAGCAAACGGATCGGTCTGTTTGAACGAAGGGTTGGGTTGAGTTCATTTGGTTTAACGTCCAACAGCAGCACTATATAGGCTATATTTTAGAAGGGCCCCAAGACGGACGTCTGACAATTTTATTTGCTGCCACACACGAGAGACAGGGCGGGGATACCATGACTCCTGTCTCAGCCGGTCACATTATACTGACGCCGACCCAACCAGTAGGGAACGCAACAGCCAGGATTCGAACTCGGGACCTTTTGTGTCGGAAGCCGATGTTCTACCCCTGGACCACCGCACCCCCCTCATGTGTGACCGAAGAGGGCGAAGGTGTGTCTATAGTCGTACAGGACTTACTAGATGGTTTTGGTGTGTTTTATTCGATGGTTGCGGCGGCATGGATTGAGTGGTCATATAAGGTCAGGATGATGATGATGATGATGATGATGATGATGATGATGATGATGATGATGATGATGATGATGATGATGATGATGATGATGATGATGATGATGATGATGATGATGATGATGATGATGATGATGATGATAATGGTGATGGTGATGGTTATACTATAAATAATGCGTAGACCATGTTACCGAATTATCAACAACAGCTCTACAGAACTAAGGCCTGCTTATTTCATACTCATTGTGTGTCAACACATGAAAGGTAGCGGCTTCATGTATTATGGTTCTAAACTTAGCACCTTGATTCCGAATAGCTAACTTAACTCGTACTTTGGCACTGGTAGCAATAAATCATATTTGAACGGGTGAGTGAGTCTATACCTTCGTGTATTAATATTACAGGTTATGCGAGACACACAACATTCATCACTTAATACGTTTCGTCCTTCATGTTTTTTTTTTTTTTTGAAATCCTTTTTTCCCTTCACTGAACAGTACTTTTGGGAAGAAATAACAGTAAGCCATCTTCTTGATTCTAAAGAAAAATCATACATGGCAAGAGGACAACAAAACGCGATACCTACAACTCGCCTGATGACATTATAATTATTGGCATCTACTTATTCTCTAGTAAAACCCCCAAAGATCATAGAAGGGATCGAACGCGCAACATTTCGGTTTTCAGTCTCGCATTCCCTTCTTCAACCACCACGACTCTATGTAATTATAATTCTTTTATAGCACTAATAACTATTCGATGTTATTTTTGTGGAAAAATCAAGTCTAATGAATTTCAAGTTTTTGCCATGTTTGTTTTCTCCGTTCCTTTTTCCTCCTCCTGCTTTTCAATGTCTTTCTGTTTGATTTTGTCATGTTTCCTGTTTAAATCATCGGTCTTTTTCGTAATCCTGATCTCACTAAGCGCACCAGCACCAAACTTACCATCTCCCCTTGACCTGCAGTCTAGACGTCTCGGCATGGCTCAAATCTAGAACAGCCAAGAGACGTAAGTACAACACTCTGCTAACCTAACTACTTGTCTTAAGATTGTATTTAAAATAAGACAGCTTACGACGGGTTATAAGCTACTGCGAAGTTGTACTTACGGACCTCTAGTATTTAACAGGTGGGCGACTAAGCTTTCAGAATCCCATAGCAAGCCGTTCTTATTTGTTTATTCTAGTCCCGAACCCTCACAGATCAGGACTAAGTCAAGCTACTCTAATCCCGACCACCTGCCCCTCAAGTGGACCAGGAAACACAGAATCTACTAATTCTTTATCAACCCGTTACTCGAAGCCCACAATCTGACGCCAAGTAGAAGGATTTAATCTCTTCTTGCTTTGTAGACATGATCCCCGATGTTTCTAAATATAGCTCGCCGATGTTTATCTGGGTGTTTATTGCGTGGCTTTAGCGCGCCGTAAAGTACACGGGCGATTTGGATGACGCACACGGCGCCTTCATAGTGATCAGTGATCAGTGATCAGAGATCGATACTGTATCATTATGCTGCAGTAAATAATAACTGATCGATTGATTGGTTGATTGATTGATCAGGATAGAGTCGGCCTGATTAGAGCCGGCTTACGTCTGGGTGTCTGGTTTGAAGAGAAGGGAGAGAGAGAGAGAGAGAGAGAGAGAGAGAGAGAGAGAGAGAGAGAGAGAGAGAGAGAGAGCGAGAGAGAGCGGGGGGAGAGATGGAGAGTTATATAATATGATTCATTGGGATATAATTATGTAAGTTAGGGTAAATTGACTCCACTTTAATATTGAGTCAAGACCATAGCTTACTATATTAAGTCAAGACCCAAAAATATAGTTATTATAAACCTATTAGGATATCAGGAGTCAAACAAGAATTATAAGTAAAGAAAGCACACAGAATTGGAGAAATCACTTACAGAAATGATTATTTACTTTATGAAATTGCTAGCAAAGTCACTGCAACTCAGTTCAGTCAGTTGGAATTTTGACTCTGTTTTTTTAAACAAGTTATGAAAGCTCTCAGACAGTAGGACAACAAAATCATTGAGTGCTCCTTTGACGGGACAGCCTGGCAGTTTATGAGAGAGCAAAGTCTTGGGCTGATTAAACATAGTAATTAATATAGATACCCGAGGAATTAAAAAGAATAGAAGTGGCAAACAAAGATCTAGATGGAACTCGCGATCGACAATGACATTCTAGTTAAGCGATTGACTTTTTTCTCTCTTAAAATAATAAGTAGTATAACCCAAAAAATGAAGAAAAAAAAGTGGGGGGAGGGGGTGGGGGTGCGAATTGGCGCAGAAGCTAATTGTAAAGTGTATTTATATAGCAGTTTCTGTAGTGTTGCTCAAAGCGCTCTTTCCCCGAACAGCTGATTCGCGATTCGAAACCTACGAATCAACAAATTTTACTTGTTCGATTTCATCCTCAATATGTGGTTGGGTCTGTGTCAGTGTAATGTGTACGTCTGAGACAAAAATCATGTTTTTTTCGCGTTGTTTCTCTGTGGGAGAACGGGGATGTGTCATAAATTAATCTTGTGAGATTACTAGTCCACAAAATAATCTTCCTTAAAAACTCATTAACTCACTTACTCACTTATTTTGCTAACGTTGCTGTTATCATAAAAAATTAAAACTGAGACTTATTCCTTTAAAAGGAGGACCAACGAGAAAAAAAAGAAAGAATTATCAAACTCTAAACGACCCCAGAACCAGTAGTGCATGGAAGCAGACAGAGAGGAGTAAACGGAACCCAGAGGGGATGGGTCGTTGATTGAGGGGAAAATGCTGAGTTTGCGAGATGAAAAAACAAATTGGGACGATGAAAGATATTAAACGGGACAGACAGACAGACATACATACATACATACATACATATAGACAAACACACAGACAGAGAGAAAGAGAGATAGACACATAGAGAGAAAGAGAGAGTGCGAACGTGATTGACCTGCTGTCTAGCCGTTTCTACATGGCCCAAATCTAGAACAGCCAAGAGACGTAAGTACAACACTGTGCTAACCTTACCACTCGTCTTAAGATATTATATTAGAATAAGATGGCTTACGACGGGTTGTAAGCTGCAGCGAAGTTGTACTTACGGGGCTCTGGTATTTAACAGGTGGGCGACTAAGCTTTCAGAATACTGTAGCAAGCAATTTTTATTTGTTTTATTCTAGTCCCGAAGTTAAGAAACTCATTTACTCCCAAACTTCCCTAACGTTGCTGATATCAGTCGAAAAAATCACACCGAGACTTATTCCTTTAAAAGGAGGATCAACGAGTATAAAAATATGACAAACTCGAAACGGTTACAGGCTCAGGGGTGTAGAGAAGCAGACGGAGTAGTAATTCATTGAGATAAAAATGCTAAGTGTGCAGGATGAAAAATCAAATTGTAACGCTGAAAGATAAACGGGGCAGACAGACAGACAGAGAGAAAGAGAGAGGGAGAGAGAGAGGGAGAGAGAGAGAGAGAGAGAGAGAGTGAGAGAGAGAGAGAGCAAGCAATGGAGACAGACAGACAAACAAGACAGACAGGCAGACAGAGATAGGATTGAGAGCGAGAGATACAGAGAGAGAGAGAGAGAGAGAGAGAGAGAGAGACAGACAGGCAGACAGACAGACAGACAGACAAACAGACAGACAGACAAACAGCAGCAAAAATTTATCGCGGACCGAGCCCAAGTCTGACGAATGTCCTTGGATATCCCTGTCTCAGTAGATCACATTGTACTGACAACGATCTCTCCAGTAGGTAACGAAGTCTTTTTGTCTAATTACTTTTAAGAGGGATACAACCGTTCTGTCAACTGTGTCGATGTCAGTTCACACCTCTCTCACCCTCCTTTTTTCAGTTATGTCGGTATTGGACTGATACATTTATTGTATTGTTTAGTATGAAACGGAACCCCCCCCCCCAAAAAAAAAAAACAAAAAAAACAAAACAAAAAAAACACACACAACAAAAACGAACAAAACTACAACAACAAGTAGTTAAATTGGTTTAACGTCCAACATAAGCCCTCTATAGACTATATTATAGTCGGGACCCAAGACTGACGTCTGACAATTGCATTTGCTGCCACACACGAGACGCCTCTGTCTATGCCAGTCACATTACACTGACACCGACCCACCCAGTAGGGCACAAAATCGCCAGAGCTCGAATCAAGACCTTTTTGCGGCGGAAGCCGATGTTCTACATCAGGGCCACCGCGCCCCCCAATCAACAACTAAATGATAGATACAATATTTTAAATCAACGCATAATAATTAATAATAAAAAATAGCAACAGACAAACCGATAAGCATTATACATTTAAATAATAATTAAAAAAACAAAAAAACAAAACAAAAAAAACAAACAAATCACCACTTCCGATACTTACCAGTAAGCCATAATTGATTATGAATTTATACAAAACACTCACTACATCCACATTATAATAACATTCAAAAACAATGTTTGTTAATCATTCACAAAGCGATCGTTACTCATAACTTAAGATTGAGTGTTGTCCATTGGCCTATAATACTGTGTAGAGGTACCCTCAACACAATCTGGTATTAATTTCTCAACGAGTTGTGAAGTGATCAGAGACCTTGCGTTCACATTAGATAAAGTGATGACATAATTACGCCCATTAGGTATGGGATTTACTCATGGCCTTGTGGCACGATGATCCTAGACATAGGTATGATTGGACACCGGTGTAGATTTACATACTTATTGTTTTCGTTTTTACAACAGGCCCCGTATTCGTTAGATTTCGTGGGGTGGGGGGTCGCAGTGGCTCTGGGGTAGAAAATCGGCTTCCGACACAAAAGGTCCGTGGTTCGAGCCCTGGCGATTTCCCTACCTACTGGTTGGGTCGGTGTCAGTTTAATGTGATAAGCTGAGACAGGAGGCATGGTATCCCCGCCCTGTCTCGATTGTGGCAGAACATAAAATTTTCATACGTCAGTCTTTGGGCCTGTCCACAATATGCCCCAAAAAAAGTATTGACGTTGGACGTTAAACAACTCAACTCAGCTCAACTTGTTCAATGTCGTCCCCTACTGGTTTGCTTGGTGTAAGTATAATGTGATTGGCTATCTATCCACCTATCTACCTATCTATCCACCTATATACCTATCTACCTATCTATCTATCGCAACAGGCCCCGTATTCGTTCGATTTCGTGGGGTGGGGGGTTGGGGGTGTGGTCCTGGGGTAGAAATCGGCTTCCAATGCAAAAGGTCCGTGGTTCGAGCCCTGGCGATTTCCCTACCTACTGGTTGGGTCGGTGTCAGTTTAATGTGAGCTGAGACAGGAGTCATGGTATCCCCGCCCTGTCTCGTGTGTGGCAGCACATAAAATTGTCAGACGTCAGTCTTGGGGCCCGTCCACAATATAGCCTATATAGTATTGATGTTGGACTCGCCGCCTTGTCTATGTTGGACGTTAAAACAACTCAAATCAGTTCAACTTGTCCAATTTCGGCCCATACTGGTTTGATTGGTGTCAGTATATTGTGATTGGCTGATGCAGGAGTCCAGGTCTCCCCGTTGCGTGAGATGTGTAGCAAGGCATAAAGATGTCAGACATAAGTTTTGGGATCCGTCAGCAATATAGCCTAGGCAGTGCTGACGTTGGATGTTAGACGTTAAACAAAAAAAAATGCAATCAATTCAATTCAACGCGTCTATCTATCAATCTATCTATCTATCTATCTATCTATCTATCTATCTATCTATCTATCTATCTATCTATCTATCTATCTATCTATCTATCTATCTATCTATCTATCTATCTATCTATCTATCTATCTATCTATCTATCTATCTATCTATCTATCTATCTATCCACCTATCTATCTACTCCATTTGCTACAGACTACGTTAACGCAAGGCTTGCAATGCCTGGGCTAAGCTTAAAGCCACAGAGACCTGGTCCAAATCGCTAATGAGTTAATCTTGAGGTTCTTGACAGCTGTGGCTACCTGCAGACTGACCAATCACTAGGGTCACTAGGATTAGAGCCGCTGTGTCCAGTCTTGAGATGGGTCGTTATGTGGAAGGTGTTAAGACAGTCAAAGGTGAAGGCCGAAGTAGATGGGGAATTAAGTATATAGCGGTTCGTTGTAGACGTTTACGTTGTTTTTAGTGCCCTCCGTAGAGTGTTGGTTTGGGTTATGTTTTTAATTGATAGCAGCTGTGGTCAATGATATTTTAATGAGATATATTAAAGATCATTATGTGTTTTGCTCTGGTATCAATCAAAAACATTACCCAAATTAATCTTGCAAAGAGGGCACGAAAAACAGCCTAAATGTCTACAAAGAACCGTTAATGGGAGATAAACAAAATTTGAGATAAAGAGAAATTACGGGAAAGGAAGAAATGCTGACAGTGAGAAAGACAGAGAGAGAAAAGAGAGAGAAAGAGAAAGAGAAAAAGAAAGAGAGAGAGAAAGAGAGAGAGAGAGAGAGAGAGAGAGAGAGAGAGAGAGAGATAGATAGATAGATAGAGAGAGAGAGAGAGAGAGAGAGAAAGAGAGAGAGAGAGAGAGAGAGATGCAGAGACAGTGACGGACAAACAGAGAGGAAAGATAGATTGTGGAAAAAAGAGGCTGAAATAGAGCACAATAAAACATAAAATCTCCAAGCAGCCATTTCAACCGTTTTTTTGTTGTTGCAAATAACCGAATCCTATATTAAACCCGTTTAGCATTGCTAATATCCGAACTCAATATTAAGCGGAATCGCCACTAAACCGTCCTGTCCATTCCACTGTGTACATGCATGCTACTAATCCAAATCTGGAAATTGTGGTTGGTGTTAAAGGATTAAAGATTGCAGTGTGATGACAGTGCACACTTTAGCACCCAATATAATCGGGCATTTCCAATAACTTCGTTGATTCTGTCAGAAGCAATTAATGCTTGCAATTTGATAGATGTTTGTTCTGTGTTTGTACTTAGTATAGGACGTTTATAATTGAGGTTTGTTGTACACATTAAATAAAGCGTCTAAAAGGGAAGTAATTCTTACTAATTTTTTGTGATAATAATATTTCGTGGGTATTTTCTCTTGACAAAAAAAAATTGATGACTAATTCTGTATCACGGCAGGTTGTGATTATTCATTGAAACATATATTTTTCAAACCAATTATTTTATCATTATTTTGATTAAAGACAACCTATTTGGGGGTTTTAGTTTAAATTCACCTGAGCCATGTGACCGGTTATTCGCTATCTTAAGATTGCTCAGACCAATTGGTTAATATCATCCGTTTTACGAGATGTAGCTTGCATTTGTGTTGGTTTAACGTCCAACATTAGCACTATATTGGCATTAATGTGGATGGGCCCCAAAACTGACGTCTGATAATTTATGTCGCACACGGGACAGGGCGGGGATACCATGAGTTTTGTCTCAGCCGGTCACATTATACTGATATCGACCCAACCAGTAGCAAGCGAAATCGCCAGAACCTGAACCACGGACCTTTTGTGTCGGAAGCCAACGTTCTACCACAAGACCACCGCACTCCCACGTTCTACCAGAACACACGTGGTCTCAGAGAGTATGCAATACTGAACACGACGAGAAGATTAAAGATCCTCAAATGATAAAACAATCCTTTTTAAACCAAATAGAAATTATAAATCAAGAGGTCAGCGTACAATGTTCCAAATAAAATTATATTACTAATTGATGAAACCGTATTTTTTTATATTGTTCTTTCACAGCAAAATAATCTTAATTTGTTTTCTCATTGGATTTTGACTTTGTTTTTCTTCCATTGTTCGAGTTTATGTGAGGGATGCGGTGGTCCTGGGGTAAAACATCGGCTTCCGACGCAAAAGGTCTTGGTTCGAAACCTGGCGAATGCGCTCCCTACTGGTTGGGTCGGTGTCATTATACTGTGACCAGCTGGGACAGGAGTCATGGTATCCCCGCCCTGTCTCGTGTGTGGCAGCACATAAAATTGTCAGATGTCAGTCTCGGGGTCCGTCCTCAATATAGCCCATATAGTGCTGATGTTGGACGTTAAACCAACTCAACTCAACAACTCGAGTGTAGGTTCTGCCTATTGTAAATCTGCACTTAGCTAAAACTGTTGGCGTTCTATTTTCTCGGGCACATGCCTTCCTCAAAGATTCATACTCGTCGTGTTGTTTTGTAGTACCGACACAATCTGAGCAGTGTGGGGTATCTCATAACAAAATCTCTCCTTAAAAAGCGTTTTCCTTTATCGATTATTAAGTATGGAACATTAATCTATCTTTTAGATGTTGTAATTAAGCTGTCACCGAGTTAAAAATACGATATAACTATTTATATTATTGTACAATTTCTTTTTGTTCAATGTTACTCGTCAAAGGTGAATGGCCATGTTTATTGAGTCTAAATAATAGTATGACTCTTCACTTTTTATTACATTCATTATTATGCAGTTAGGAAATGGGCTTCCTCATTAAACTCTTCAGTACAGAAAAGTCAGTTTGCATTGTAAGGCTAAAATACAAATCGAATAAACAAAAATAAAAGTAATATCTGAGTATTTCTTTGTCTTAACTATGACAAAAATTCAAAGAAAATATATAACTGTCTACTTTACTATGCCAAGACCCACAACAAAAATAACATGAAAAGAATAAAAACAAAATTAGAACAACGAAGCAGCGCAAGAGAACATTAAACAAAGAAATACTTGGAGCAAATCCTTTAGAGTGCTAGAATTAATTTTACTTGAAGGGTTTCCACGATGGAGGAAATTGCCATATGACGTCAGAATTGTTACCATTCTATTTATAACCTTAGTTGTTGCAGCATTTTGCGTAGACAACAAATTATATTGGCCATAGGCGTTACGCAGCTTTTTACACATAGTGTTAAGAAGCCTTTTACACATTAGGCATTACACATACTTTAACACCGTTTGTATTTACACCGCTTGCATTTCAATCTAAATAGACATTAGGCAATACATAATTATTCTTTTACACCTTAGGCATTACGCTATCTTTTATACCTTAGACATTACACAACCGATTACGCATCAGGTATTACACAACCCTTTACACCTTAGACGTTACACTAACTTTTACACAGTATGCACTATACAGACTTTTACACCTTTTTCATTTCGGAGTCTTTGGAAACCGTTTGTATTTCGGAGTCTTTTTATACCTTAGGCATTACACTTCCTTTTACACATTGGGATCTACATAATCGCATATACATATATTAAGCATTCCACAGCCTTTCACACTTTAGGCATTACTCAGATTTTACAAATTAAGCATTTCTCGATCTTTTTTTACACCTCATGCTTTATGCAGTGTTTTACACCTTACGCATTACTCAGAATTTTACAGATTGGGCGTTCCACCTTCTTTTACACACTAGGTGTAGAATGCATGAAGTAGCTTACATCTTGTCGTAAGCCTTCTTATTCTTATATTGTTACGACGAAACGTAAGCTACGTCTTGTTTGTGCATTCTACCCTAAGTCTCGTAAGCACAACATCGCGGAAAGCTCACGACCCTTCTCAATATTAATCAAATAGTTAGACAGTCTTAAGACGAGTTCAAAGCTATCGCTCCGTTGTACTTACGACTTGAGGTGTTGCGCGGCCTTTTGCACATTAGACATTACGTGACCTTTTCAGGTTTTTTTTTAATGATCGATCGGTATAATGCAGGAAGGAAAACACAAAGGTGAGCAAAACTATTAATAATATTATGAAAAGAGAAGAAAAAAAATAGATGGTTGTTTTCGGTGGCGATTTCCTAAATCAACAAAGACTACTCGAAGTCCGTGAGGGCTTTAGACAACATTAACTTAAGCATCGTAATTCAACAAACAGTTAGCCCAGTGTTGGTTGGATGGGACTTGGACTGTTGGCGTGCTGTTTCTAGGCAACCAGGGATATGGAGGGAGAGAGGGAGGGAGGGAGAGGGTGAGAGAGAGAGAGATAGAGAGGGAGGGGAGAGAGAGAGAGAGAGGGAGGGAGAGAGAGACGTCAGAATTGTTACCATTCTATTTATACACTTAGATCTAGTTATTGCAACATTTTGCATAGACAACAATTAATTATATTATGCCGTAGTCGTCAGGAAACTCTTTACACATTAGATGTTAAGAAGCGTTTTACACATTATGCATTACACTTACTTTAAAACCTTTTGCATTTCGAAGTCTAAATAGACATTAGGCAATACATATCCTTTTACACCTTAGGCATTACGCTATCTTTTATACCTTAGACATTACACAACCTTTTACACATTTGGGCATTGTACCACCTATTATACATTAGGTATTACACAGCCTGTTACACATTAGGCATTACATAACCTATTATAAATTAGGCATTACACAGTCTTCTACACCTTAGAAATTTCGCAGCCTTTTACAAATTAGGCATTACACAGACATGTTCACCTTTTGCATAACACGATCTTTTACACTTTAGGCATTACCCAACGTTTACGATTTAGGCATTGCTTGGTCTTTTTTTTCCCCATACCTCATGCGTAATGCAGTATTGTACACCTTACACATTACTCAGCGTTTTACAGATTAGACGTTCCACCGTCTTTAAGACACAAGATGTAGAAAGTAAAAAATTACGAAAAGCTTGCGACTCGTCTTAATATTATGCAAATAATTAGACAGTCTTTGGACGAGTTGTAAGCTACCGCGCAATTGTAATTACGACTTCAGGTGTTGCGCTGCCGTTTACACTCTAGACATAACGTGACCTTTTAAGTTTCTTATGATCGATCGGTATAATGCAGGAAGAAAAACACAAAGGTGAGCAGAAATATTAAGAATATTATTAAAAAAGAAAAAGAGAAAAAAGATGGTTGTTTTCGGTGACGATTTCCTAAATCAACAAAGACTAGTTGAAGTCCGTGAGGGCTTTAGACAACATTAACTTAAGCACCGTAATTCAACAAACAGTTAGCCCAGTGTTGGTTGGATGGGACTTGGACTGTTGGCGTGTTGTTTCTAGGCAACCAGGGAGATGGAGGGAAAGAGGGAGAGAGATAGAGAGGGTGGGGGAGGAGGAAGAGTAAGAGGGAAGAAGAGGGAGACAGAGAGAGAGAGGGATGGGGGAGAGAGAGGGAGAGAAAGAGGGGAGGGAGAGGGATAGGGATGGGGAGAGAAAGAGAGAGAGGAAGGGAGGGAAATTGAGAGAGAATGGAGGGAGAGAGGGGAGGGGATGGAAAGAGATAGGGAGAGAGAGAGGGTGGGAGGGAGAGAAAGAGAGGGAGGGAGAGAAAGAGAGAGGGAGGGAGAGTGAGAGGAAGACAGAGAGAGAAAGAGAGAGATGGAGGGGATGGAGAGAGATAGGGAGATAGAGTGTTGGAGAGAGAGGGGAACAGAGGGTGGGAGGGAGAGGAAAAGAGGGCGAGAGAAAGGGAAAAAGAAAGACCGAAAAGGGAGAGGGAGAGGGAACAAGACACAGAGATAAAGAAAAACATGCAGGCAAAAGAGAAGTATTGGAATCCTAGGACAAGAACCGAATAGAATAACATGCATAATTATAAATGATAGAGTCGAGTTGGTTTTAAAACCCATTGTCAGCTGTATACAACCTATATCGTAGAAGGGGCTCTAGATTGACGTCTGACATTTTTATGTGCTGCCTCACACGAGACAGGGCGGGGAGACCTGGACTCCTGTCTCAGGCGGTTACATTAACTGACACTGAACCAAACCAGTTAGTTATAGATTATCAAGACATGTTGCGATTATTATCAGCAGCAGAGGCAAATGCAGGGGTGACGGAAAATTAATAAAGTGATTGACTTCGAATAAAATGGGTTGCAGGTAGAGAAATTATTATTAAAACAATGGGAGTCTGATAATACTTATACATTATTAGGGATTTAAATTCCGTCTAATAAGCTTATGTCAAATTAATGTAGTTGCAATAGAAAGAAATACAAACCAGGGTAGCGGTAGTCTCTTGAGCAAGGAAAATTGATTTTATAACAGACAAATTCGCCAAATGGGGTGGAGTAAACCTCGTAATTATGGTTATAACAAGAGCAATAGTGCTCTGTCTATTTTAAATTAGTTTCATAGTAAGGACAGAGGAACACTCAGTGGGTTTTTGTTGTTGTTCGGTCTACAAACTTACTGGACTAGGAATTTAAACTATCCACATGATTTTGTGTACATTAATAATTTAAATAAATGATCTGAGGGCACGACAGTGAGTTTTGTCGAGTATGCTTCGTGTGGCTTCTGTTTCTAGTTGTAGTAGTTGTAGTTGAGTTGATTTAACATTTAACATCAGCACTATATAGGCTATATAGTGGACAGACCCCAAGACTGACGTCTGACAATTGTATGTGCTGCCACACACGAGACAGGCGGGGATACCATGGCTTTGTCACATTTAACTGACACTGGGCTCGAAACACGGAACTTTTACGATGTTTTATCAAAGGCCAACTGCGCCCCCCTCTGTTTCTAACAAATGACGGTTACCTTTACCACTGGAGTATGTTGGTTAGACAAAAATAATAAACGCTCATAAATCGATCAGTCGAGTATGTTTATTTTTATAGAAGGTGGTTGGGAAGTTACAAGGCCAGATATGGAAGAAAAAAAAGTTGTCATTTAATGGACAGAGAGAGAAGACAAAGAGAAAAAGGGAGAGGAAGAGAGAGAGAGAGAGAGAGAGAGAGAGAGAGAGAGAGAGAGAGAGAGAGAGAGAGAAAGAGAGAGAGAGAGAGAGGTCGGGAGACAATTACAGACACAGGCAGAAAAATTAACAGAAGGAGAGACACATTGGCAAGAAAAAATAGATAATGTCTATAGATAGAAAAAAGATATACAGATAGATAGATGGATAAATAGATAGTTAGATAGATAGATAGATGGATAGATAATTGACATATATACTAAGTCTAAAAGAAAAGATGCAGATATGTTGACACTTATAACTATATTAAAGAACAGACGAACAAAGGAAAAAAGAATTAAAGTTTCTATAGACTAATATAAAAGCATATCGTTAAAAATTAAAAAAGACTTCTGATTTCCTGGTGAAAACAGTTGATGCAACGCAAAATATTGAATATAGAAAAACAACAACTCATGCAATAAAAAAACAAAAACAATAAAAACAAAATGGGAAAAAACTCAAGTAACAAGACCAGGCCGTTAGAGGCTGGATGTCGAGGACTGACATTTTGTGGGCTGGAACAGGTCAAGACAATTCCGCTAATTGGGAATTCTTGTGTGACTTGTAGCCACACTGGTTCAACTCTTAAATAATATGGGTACTTTTTTCTTTCTCTCTGTCTCTCTGTCTCTCTGTCTTTCTCTCTCTCTCTTTCTCTCTCTCTGTCTCTCTATCTGTCTCTCTTTATCTATTTGTCTAACTATATATCTACCTATATATCTTCGTGTGTCTGATTTCTGTCTCTCTTTCTTTATGGGTCTCTCTCTCTCTCTCTCTCTCTCTCTCACACACACACACACTTTTTTTCTCTCGCTCTTTCTTTCTCTATGTCTTTCTTCTTTTATACTTTACATTTAAACTTTTGTTTTCTTTACCTTCCTCTTTTTAGTTCACTAATTTTAATATTATCACGGTTTATTTCCCTCCCCCATGAAACCTTTATCTCCCTTCGTCTCTATGTAACTTTTAAGTCTCAATCCGATCTCCGCTATTTATCGTTCCTTATTTTTTTTTTGCTCTTTCTATCTCTGCCACGAGCTTCTTCTATTTCCCTTTCTATGTCTCTCCCCCTCTCTCTCTCTCTCTCTCTCCCTCTCTCTCTCTCTCTCATGTGGCTTGCGTCTACTTTTATCTCTATTTGTGTTTTTTCTTACTGTATTTCTATCTCTTTCTTTCTCTCTCTCTTCCTTTCCCTCTCTTTTTTTCTCTAACTCTCTCTCCCCTCTCCATCTATCTATCTTTCTTTCTTTCTATATGTCTATCTCTCTATCTATCTATCTATCTATCTATCTATCTTTCTATCTATCTATCTATCTATCTATCTATCTATCTATCTATCTATTTAAAGAAAATAAAATATAAAAAAACACAAAAATCAACAGATTTTCTATAAATATTTAGCATTGCAAGTCAGGGTACTAAATTACACTCTTTTCTCCCTCCCCTACCACCGCAATTCTTCCAATTTCATTTACTCACTCACTCATTCACTCACTCACACCACTCCACCCCTCTCACCTAATCCCTCCCTCCCTCTTTTTCCGGTTACACTGTCGTTCATCCCCGCTCGCGTAAGGAAGATAACTCTTCATTGGTTTTTAGTGACATAAGAAGCGGGCAGCGGTTCTCTGCCCCTGGCCGCAGTGGTTGCGGGTGAGGGCGAATGCACGAGCGTCGGGTGGGCTGGTGAGTTAAATACTTCCTCCCTCGCCTGGCCTAGCCATTCATCTCTCGTGTCCTGACCATCGGATAGAACCAGGCAGGTCGCCTAGTGATTCCATTCCATTTCCCCGCCGTATTATTATTGTTTTTTTTTCTGTACATTGCCTTTGGATTTTGTGCTTCTGAATCGCGCAGGTGAGAGCGACAATGTTATTGTGTGTCTTGTTTACGCGATGTGGACGCAATTTTATCCGTTTTTTATGAGTGTGATGAGGGTAAAATAATAAGATGAATTATATATTAAGAGTTTTGCGATTGTTATTGTACGTCTTGATTGTGCAACGTTAAAGTTGCTGGTTTAAAATGTTACTAGCTTCATTAAATTGATACTTACCAATGACTTTAAAGTCTAATTGTGCACTTTGCGAAGCAAGGAATGGTAAAAGAGCGACATTTTCATCAAATTTTAATTAAATAGCCAAGACGGCTTTAATGGTTTATTATTGAGAAAAATTGCAAAACATCTATGCAGCAAGTCTTTGAGAAATTGCTCAGATAGATAATGTAAGGCACCAAAATAAAATACAATGTAAACCTAACAGAAAATAACCATAATAATTATCAACATATAACATACTCTTAAAAGAATGACATAAGAAATAATAATTACACAAAACAAAGCTTAAAGGAAAAAAAACAACAAAACAACCACAAACATATAAACAGAGAACGAAACATTTTAAAATTAAATTAATGCGCTATATATTTTCGCTAACAACTGGCACAATACAACTTAATGGTGATAATAATTAAGAAGATTTCAATGCTTAAAAATAACAATAACATAATTTGAACCTAATAATCATTGGCTCCCGCCTCCCCACACCCAACTACATATGTATTTCGAAGAGTTTTAATTTCTCATGTTTTATAACCAAATAATATGAAGCTCACAAAACTCATTTCTTTCTATTTTATGCTGTGCATTGTTAAATCTAAACCCAATCCTGAGAGAACATTAATGTAAGACATATTTTTAAAGAGTTTTAATTTACTAGTCTTATTACCCACGCTTTGTCTCTCTCTCTATCTCTGATAGCTCTTAAAGATGTCAGATATTATTCTTGGAACCCTTACACGAAAATATAGCTGCTGACTATTCTAGAAGAGAAAAGGTTTTACGTTTAAGAAAATGAAATGACTTATTATGTAGCCAATGTGATATTTTATCATTTGTATCAATTAAGGGCCAATCACTTTGCATACTACCTAGCGCCAACATGGGGCCGAGCTTGGTAGAGTGGTAGATCGTTTGGATTATGTTTTGAAGGTAACGGGTCAAATCCCACAATCGGGAAAATTGATTTTGCCATTTCGTCCCCATACTGATAGAGTCGGTGTCAGCGTAATGTGACCGGCTACGAAAGAAGTCCTGATATCCCCGAACTGTCTCTGTGCAGCACCAGCACGCAAACATTGTCAGACTTTAGTCTCGAGATACGACCACGCAAAATAGACTTAACATTATAAGTTGCTGACTCTGAACGTGATATCACCAACGAACGAGGGGTTGCAATTACAACATCGCGGTGTTGGAAAATTACAACTTGTCGTAAGTCTTTTAATACGCAGTATCTAAAGACAACTACATGTAGTAGTAAGCTTATAACAACCTTGTACATGTACTTGCAACACGAGAACAAAAAAAACGCACATTATGACTCCAGGCCTGCGCGAAACAAAACCAATCCTTTTTTTTATATATATATTTTTTTTAATTTTATAAACACAAAAACTATTAATCGTACAGAGCCCATCTTTTGACACATGGTGTGCAAAGACTTGGGAGACGATTTTATAAAAAAAAACGAATTTTGAAAAATTAGCGCATGTCGAAGTTTTACACCGAGGTATTTGCAAAGGGTCATAATTGATTCACTTAAAGTTGGACAATGGTTGGGGTTAAGTTCTTTTTGTTTACTTAAGTTTACTGTGGTTGGATAATTGCACTATAATTGCACTATAATTGCACTACAGTCATTATTGCATACTCAAACCCAATTTCACGTTTGACGCATCCTAAGTCAATGAAAACTGAGTATGGCTAAAATGCCAACACAGAAAATGTGAGAGGAAGGATGCAGAATGAATTCGTTGGTACATGTGTTGTTTTTTCTTTTCAAAAGATTGCGAAAAAAATATAGAGAGAAATACAAAGAAAAAATAAATAAATGGATGGATACAAAAATAATTATAACCTGTAATCAAATACAGAGATAAATTAGTAATTAGGTAGTAAATAGATAACTACATAAATAAAAAGTAATAAATTAAAACAACAAATAGGTAATGCATAAATAAAAAAATCGGTTTCCAGTTCAACCTTTTGCACCTTATAGAGCTGGGGATATTATCATTAGATTGTATTTTTATAATTAAACAACAGCAACAGCAACAGCAGCAACAACAGCAACAACAATAATAATAAAACCCATCATCTCTACCCTTAGCAGACCATGTTTCTGTGCAAAGCGGTCACAACATTAATTTGCAAACCTACCAGTTGAAAAAGAGTTGGATGTTTTTTAGACACAATCTCTCATTGTCATACATTTGTATTTATTATCCACGAAACGACTGTTTTAACTCTAACTGATAGTCGTTGGATTAGGAGTATGAGATTTAAAAGGAGCAAAGTAGAGAGGAAAAAATAGTAAGATCAAACAAACAAAAAATGAAAGAGGGGTTTTAAATTTGGAAATTATCGAATATGTTTTTACCTTTTTCTCTCACTTAATATGATTCTAAGGGGAGTAAATGCAGCTAAATCGGGACTAAGCCTACGAAAAGTACCCTTTATCTGGCGTACTAAACTCCAGTGTCTTTGGTTATCTAGGTTTTCTCTCTACCTTGTGGTAGGCCCTGTTTACCCGTCCAATGGCGGAAAGAAGTGGGCAAACATTCTTAAAACGTTCACTATCTTCTTTTTCTCTCACCCTTAATTTTAGTCTTCTCCTTTTAGGTTTAAAAGTCTTCGGTTTAATCCTGTTTTCTTTATACCTTGAGGTAAGGCCTATTTACCCCTATTTACCCCTATTTACCCCTATTTACCCGTACCATGGTTTCGCGCATGCGTCATCCCAGACAGGCCCCCGGTGCTGAGTTTCCGGCCCAGGTCGAGAAACGTGCCTCCGTGATGTGCATCGCTATACCCTAATGTCCGTTTGAGCACAAAGACCTAAGACCTACAGGAGTCCAGGATTCCAGGACTTTCAGGGATTTACAAACTTTGCGATACACTCGATGTTAACGAATAACGTAATCAAGTCCTTCAGACATGGCGTCTGGTGATCGCTCATTGGCTCCGTGAGTCTAGTATAGAGCTATGATTGGACGCCGGTGCAGATTCCCTTACTTATCGTCTTGGTTTTCACTTTGGGTCGTGTTATCGCAAGATCTATTTTTAGACAGAGGCTGGACGAGACTTGGAGGTTGTTCCTTACCGTTAAGTTAACACAGTTCTCTCGTTGGATACATTTGGGGATAGGATCAGGTTACAGCGAGGCTTCCAAAAATAGCAGGCAAAGTCACCGAAGTAGACAAACATTTGAATTTAGAGTCCAAGTGAATTATACCACTTAATACAGTAGGCGCAGTTGGATCATTTCTCATTGTTGCAGTGTAGGCTGAGTAGGCTGAATAAAGCCTCTCCTTTGAGTATCAATCTGAACTAACTATGTCAATAATTTATTAGAGATAGATCACTGTTGTCTTCACACCGATCATTTTGGTGACTTGGCCTGTTCTAATGAAGGCTTCGGGTTACAGGCAAGAAGGGGTACGTCGGTCAGTACATAACTGGATAGTGAGAGGGAGGGGGGAAGGGGAGGGGTATTTCGATCAGTACATAACGTGGTAGTGGGAAAGGGGGGGGGAGGGATTTGACCGCCTCGATTACCGAATAAACTTATTTTGAATACCAGACCTTTTAGCCGGTTATCATCTTTGCACTTTTATTTCATACTTGACCTGAGGCGTCGTTAAAGATAATCAATATCAGAGCTAGCAATTTTAATGGAATCAATACGAATTTTTCTATGAGTATCATTCTGAACTAACTTTGCTAAAAGTTCAATTATAGTCCTTATTTGTAAAAACTTTAAAGAGTTAAGTTCCGTCAATCAGTTGACTTGCCTAAACTCCTAGTCTCTCTCTCTCTCTCTCTCTCTCTCTCTCTCTCTCAATCTCTCTCTCACTCTCTCTCTCTCACTCTCTCTCTCCCTCCCCCTCTCTCCTTCTCTCTCTCTCTCTCTTTCTCTCTCTCTTTCACTCTCTCTTTTCCAGAGCTGGGTTTCTTTCGGGAGGTGCGTGGTTCAATTTCGCAATCGGAAAATTTAATTTGACGAATTTCGATCGATGTCAGTATAATAATAAGCGACTGGGGCAGAACTTCTAATAAATATCCGCAGTGTCTCTGTGTTGCAGCCCGTTAACTTGTTAGACATTACTTCTGGTATCCGTCCTCTACGTAACCCAGCTACAGAGGTTAAGCTTTAGGAAACCAACCAACCAACTTAGATCCAAACTTCTATATTATTATCTCTGTTTACCCTTGTTCTCAGTGCTTATATGACGTAATTTGCCACGACCATTTCAATTACATGATCAGGATTCGTACAGGCAAAGTCACAGAATTGACTTAAGTCAACATAATTTGCAACACAATGGTAATATTGATCTTTTTTTATTTAAATTACAGGTATTATCATATCTGGGATATAACGATACTCAGAGATTTATATCGGTCTTTGTTCAGCCAATAAGCTCATTAGTCTAATAGTGCAAAGTGTCATAATACCTAATGATATAGCTCACTTTGTTCCAAACACAACAGCTTATTTTGGGTCACCCTGCCAGTTATTTTTGGAAGTCTCGCTCTGGAGCCAAGACCACAACAATGAATTTGGATTGGGATAGCATTGTGAAAGCTAGTTCATTAAGTATGCCTGGCTTGGTTACGGTTTTGGCCTTGTTTTGCCAAAAAATTATTAGCAGAGACCAAGGGCAGTAAGTACAACAATGCAGTAGCTTACGACTCGTAACCCTTCTTTATCGCATATTCTTACGACGAGTCGTAAGCTACTGCGACTTTGTACTTACGGCTCTATATTTCACTCTCTTTAGTAGCGGTCTGGAAATTTAAGATTATGGTTATGGGAACATTAACCGTAACTTTTCATAGAAAACAGGACTCCAGCTGTGTTTTATAGTTGGGTTATTGGGAATTACCACTCAGTTATTTTTAGTGGTATAGTTTCGGGAAAATTGAACAACATTTATTTTAAGGAGGTGAGAATGGTTTATTGTTGGCACAATTTTATGGACGTTTGAAATTTGTTAATGAAAAGATTGCCCTACTAATTAGAAGTAATATAACTTGTTGTCCCGTTTTAACTGACGGACACATGGAGATGAACAAATATACAGATGAAAAATGGAGAAAAGAGAGGAAGAGAGATGTATCTATAGCCAGATTAACAGATAGACAAATATAAAGATGGAGGGATGTACAAATGAAGAGATGAAAAATGGAGAAAAGAGAGGAAGAGAGATGTATCTATAGCCAGATTAACAGATAGACAAACGTAAAGATGGAGGGATGTACAAATGAAAAGATGAAATATGGAGAAAAGAGAGGAAGAGAGGTGTAGCTGTGGCAAGATTAACAGATTGAAGGATGTACAAATGAACAGATGAAATATGTAAAAAATTCCAGACACAATGCTATCGGCATCTTTGATCTCTCAGTTCCAACACTGTTTCCTTGCTTAGTCTGGTAGAGATGTGCCTTGATCAAGGCAGATACCATGTGTGTTCTGAGATCAACCAGGCTTTGATGCCAGTCTGCCTGCGCCGACTCCTGGGACAGAACAATTATCTTCTGTATTGTACCATTCCTGGGTGAATTAAGTCGCCCATTGTTGGAGACGAAGTAAAACTATATCGACAAAAAAAAAGATACAAAAAAAAAGATTCTGAGTAAAAAATAATTAGAAACAACCAGGATCACTCAGACATTGGTCTAAACTCTTACATTATCGAGCAATTTTTTAAAGTGTTAAAAATCAAACACACTTTGAACAGTTTAAAGGGTGGACAAATTATAGTTTAACCATTTATAGAATCAGAGATGCATGTTAAAAATTTTAAATATGTTAAAGAGTCGACAAGGGGCAGTTAATACAATCATGTTTGTAGGGTTCTACCTCAAAACTTTCAACACTCTGGTTACCTCACAATTTTGCAAGAGTTTTGGTCATCACATTCGATGAACCGAGAATCTACAGAGACATAAAGTTTACTAGTAGAATTTTTAACTTACAGTCAGGACCTTCGTGGCAGCACATAAAAATTTCGGACGTCTGTCTTGGGGTCCGTCCACAATATAGCCTATTTAGTGGTGATGTTGGGCCTTCAATCAACTCAACTCAACTCTCTCTCTCTCTTGCTCACTACCCTGTAGCTTAACCGCCAGAAAGTATAGCCCACAGATCCCCCTCTCATACATCTCTGTCGTGCTCTCTCTCTCTCTCTCTCTCTCTCTCTCTCTCTCTCTCTCTATCTCTCTCTCTCACTCTCTCTCTCTCTCTCTCTCTCTCTCTCTCTCTCTCTCTCTCTCTCTCTCTCTCTCTCTCTCTCTCTCTCTCTCTCTCTCTCTCTCTCTCTCTCTCTTACCATGCTATCCAGCTCTGATTTTGCACCAAAACCAATCGCCTTTTTACAGACAGATATTCCCTGAAGCCTGTAGCTTAACCGCCAGAAAGTATAGCCCACAGATCCCCCGCTCATACATCACTGTCGTGGGCCACGGAGATTAACACGCAGAAGGAGAGAGATCAATGAATCAACCGCGCAGAGGTATACAGGCAGAGTAAATGCAAAACTATCTCTCTCTTTGTCTATCTCCCTTTTTGTCAGTCTGTCGCTGTCTCTGCATCTCTGTCTCTGTCTCTGTCTCTGTGTCTCTGTCTCAGACTTTCTTTCACCCTCTCTCTGTCTCTCTCTCTCTCTCCCCTCTCTCTCTCTCTCCCCACTTCTCTCTCTCTCTCTATCTCTCTCTCCTTCCTTTTTTGTTAGTCTGTCTGTGTCTTAAACTATCACTATCTCTCTATCTTTCAGTCTCACTCTCGCTCTCCCTTTTTGTCAGTTGGCCTGTCTCTTTCTGTCTCTGTCTATCTGTATCTGTCTCAGACTTTCACTCTCTCTCTCTCTCTCTCTCTCTCTCTCTTTCTCTCTGAGGTTGATATGGGGATCCTAAACAACGAATGTTTGTATGAAGAGTGCAGTTTCTCTATATCCATACCATTACGAACTTAATACCGTTAAACTATGTAGCGATTTATTCGGTTTCAACCTCCGGGAAAGTCAAAAATAATTTTCTGAGTTCTATTCAAAAACAACTTAGTTATACAAATATAAAAAAGATAATAGATATCTATACCCATGATGCTATTTCTATTCTATTTTGTATAGATTTATTTTAACTTCAAAGAATTCTATGCCTGTACAGAACTATGAGCAAAAAAAAAAACAACAAGAAAAATACAAAAAAAAACAAACAAAAAAACAACAAAATGAAAAAACAAAACAATAAAAAAAGGAAAAATATATACGAGTATATATATATCCTTTAGAAAACTCAAATGTTTACATATATATGACTGCACAAGTAATTTTTCTTAAAAGCCTCGGTCGTTTTTCCCTACACGGGGTCGTAAGTCAAACAACTCGCCGTAATCCATCTTATCCACATATACCTTAAGACAATTCTTAAGCTCCCACAATGTTGTACCTACGAACTACGAAACCTTCTCCTTGGAAATGAGATCCACCTAATCATAGATTCCTTTGATCAAAAACTACAATCAACCGCGCCAGTATGACTGTGGAAATGTGAAAACAGAAATAATAGTCTTGTACTAATAACCGTGTTTACATTCTCTTTCTCTCTTTCTCTATCTCTTTCTTTCCCCTTTTGTCGGTGGGTCTATCTCTTTCTGTCTGTCCGTCTGTTTGCCTGTCTGTTTGTCTGTCTGTCTCTCTCTCTCTTTCTGTCTCTCTCTGTCTCTCTGTCTCTCTGTCTCTCTCTCTCTCTCTCTCTCTCTTCGCTCTCTCTCTCTCCCTCCCTCAATTCGCTCTCCTTTTTTGTAAGTTGGTATGTGTCTCAGAGATTCTCTCTCTCTCTTTCTCTCTCTCTCTCTCTCTCTCTCTCTCTCTCTCTCTCTCCCTTTCCCTTTCTCTCTTTGTCTCTGTCTGTCTCTCTGTCTCTCTGTCTCTGTCTCTCTGTCTCTGTCTCAGACTCTCTCTCTCTCTCTCTCTCCCTCTCTCTCTCTCTCTCTCTCTCTCTAGGTTTAACCTCTCTTAGGTTGACATGGGGATTCTAAACTACGAATGTTTGTATGAAGTGTGCAGTTTGTTTACATTTATACTAGTTACGAACTTAATTCCGTTACACCATGTAAACATTTATTGGGCAGTCAAAATAATCCACAGTTCTATTCTAAGAAAATGTTGATATAAAAGTAAACAAAAAATAACAAATATCAATTTCATGAAGCTTTTTTAAAATTATGTTTATCTTATATTTCTTTTCACTGAAAAAAACATATATGTCCGAACAAAACTCATTGCAAAACAAAAGAAAGAAAAAGATAATTATTCACATCCCTTAGAAAACTCAAATGTTTACATATCTATGACTGCACAAGTATTTTTTAGAAGTCTTGATCGCTATTTTCTCTACACGGGGTCGTAAGTGTAACAACGTTGTAACTTAAAATTCGTCGTAATCCTTCTTATGCACATATACCTTAAGACAAGTCGTAAACTTCCCACAATGTTGTACCTACGAACTACGGAATTTTCTCTTTGGAAATGAGATCCTGCTAATCATAGATTCCTTTGATCAAAAACTACAATCAACCGCGCCAGTATGACTGTGGAAATGTGAAAACAGAAATAATAGTCTTGGACTAATAACCGTGTTTACATTCTGTTCATTCCGACCCAACGCTAAGGGAACAATGCCTTGCCTACTTGCGTCTCATAACATTACATAGTAGAGGTTATCGATCGCTAGACTTGGTGATGAAAAAACTAATCAACCTAGTCGGGGGCTAGTCGATTAGATCTACGTCCAAAGTAAATACGTTACAGCAGGGATCGTTTCCTCGTTCTTGGACAAGTTAATCTGTCACTGATTAGACTTAGGCGACGATAAATAATCATGTTCTTGGACAAGTTAAACTGTCATTGACTAGACTTAGGCGACGCTAAATAATCATGTTCTCGGAAATGACTTTCCCAGACTTTGGCGACGAAAAACAATATTCTCGGAAAAGATTTTCACAGACTTAGGGTGGAAACACAGTAAAGGTCGCACCTTCCCTACAAATCGGCGACATAAAACTGCGCGGAAAAAAGGGCGAGCTGGTAGAAACAGAGTGATGGTCGCACCTTCCCTCCAAACGTCAGAGCGACAAAATCACGTGACGAGAAAAATTCACAGTGTGTGTTATTATTGCCTAGAACTAAGTAGAAGCATTCACAAACTTAGGCAATGATATTATATTCTTGAGAAAAACATTCACAGGCTTAGGCGACGAGATGTTCTACCCCAGGGCCACCACACTTTCACAGACTTAGGCGACGATAAATAGGTTCTGGGAAAATGGTTTCACAGACTTAGGCGACGACGAATAATGTTGTCGGAAAAGACTTTCACAGAGTTAGGCGACAAAAAATAAAATTCTCGAGAGTTTTGGTCATCATATTCAAAGAACCAAGCATCTACAGAGACATGGAGTTTACCAGTAGAAGTAGTCTTAACTTGCAATCAGGACTTTCAACTCAACACTGTCTCTGTCTCTATCTGTCTGTCTGTCTGTCTGTCTGTCTGTCTGGCTTAAAATTCGCCGTAACCCTTCTTATCCACATATACCTTAAGACAAGTCATAAACTTCCCACAATGTTGTACCTACGAACTACGAAATTTTCTCTTTGGAAATGAGATCCTGCTAATCATAGATTCCTTTGATCAAAAACTACAATCAACCGCGCCAATATGACTGTGGAAATGTGAAAACAGAAATAATAGTCTAGAACTAATAACCGTGTTTACATTGCGTTCATTTCGACCCAACGCTAAGGGAACAATGCCTTGCCTACTTGCGTCTCATAACATTACATAGTAGAGGTTATCGATCGCTAGACTTGGTGATGAAAAAACTAATCAACCTAGTAGTGGGCTAGTCGATTAGATCTACGTCCAAAGTAAATGCGTTACAACAGGGATCGTTTCCTCGTTCTTGGACAAGTTAATCTGTCACTGACTAGACTTAGGCGAATATAAATATGTTCTCCGAAAACACTTTCACAAACTTAGGCGACGAAAAACAATATTATTTAATAATATTCTCGAAAAGATTTTCACATTATTTAGGCGACGAAGAATACTATCGTCGGAAAAGACTTTTACAGACTTAAGTGACGATAAACAATCAACTAGGACAAGTCTCTCACAAACTTAGGCAATGATATTATATTCTTGAGAAAAACATTCACAGGCTTAGGCGACGATAAATTATAATATTCTCGTAAAACACTTTCACAGACTTAGGCGACGATAAATTATAATATTCTTGTAAAACACATTCACAGACTTAGGCGACGATAAAAATGTTCTCGGAAAACACATTCACAGACTTAGGCGACGATAAAAATGTTCTCGTAAAACACATTCACAGACTTAGGCGACGATAAAAATGTTCTCGGAAAACACCTTCACAGACTTAGGCGACGAAGAATAAAGTTGTCGGATATGACTTTCACTGACTTAGGCGACGATAATAATATTCTCGGAAGACACTTTCACAGAATTAGGGGACAAATAATTATGTTCCCGTAATTCACTTTCACAAACTTAGGCGACGAAGACCAATGTTCTCGTAAAACACGTTCACAGACTAAGGCGACGATAAATAATTATGTTCTCGGAAAACACTTTGACAGACTTAGGCGACGAAACAAATATTCTCGGAAACACTTTCACTGACTTAGGCGACGAACAATAATGTTCTCGAGAAAAACTTTCACAGGCTTAGTCGATGATAAATAATGTTCCCAGAAAACACTTTCACAGACTTAGGCGACAAAAAATAATGTTGTCAGAAAACACTTTCACAGACTTAGGCGACAAAAAATAATGTTATCAGAAAACACTTTCACAGACTTAGGCGACAAAAAATAATGTTGTCAGAAAACACTTTCACTGACTTAGGCGACGAAAAATATTGTTCTCGGAGAAGACTTTCACTGACTTAGGCGACGAAGAATTATTTTTCGGTAAAGACTTTCACAGACTTAGAGAAGAATAATGTTCTTGGAAAACACTTTCACAGACTTAGAGAACGAAGAATAATGTTCTTGGAAAACACTTTCACAGACTTAGGCGACGAAAAATAATGTCGGAAAAGACTTTCACTGACTTAGGCGACGATAAAAAGTATTCTCGGACAAGTTTCACAAATTTAATTTAGGCGACGAGATCAAACTTGGCGAAGTCTCTCGCAAACCTGGTTAGGATTAATACTGTTGTCGGAAAAGTCTGACACTGATTTAGGGGTGGCGATGAATAATGTAAATCTTTGATTTTTATCAAGCTAGTAGTAAGCTTTTCGCCAAACGGTGAAACGGATAGCGCTTGCTCTATGGAAAAAAATAATTTTTTACGCACCCATATAAATCTGACTTGTTTGGTATCTCTTAAGTATATTACAGCGTGAATGAACGGAAAATCATCGATATAACTGAATTGTGTCTGAGTTTGGCGCTAGTTGACTCTTAAAGATATAATTTTTACTGAAACAGTGGCACAAGTGCGTATGTTTGGGGGTTCTCTTAGTTTTTTAACGAGACTAAATTTTCTAGGATTGTTTCTGTCATGTTTTTTAAGTTCCAGATTGAATAGACTGGAGGGCTGCAGAGCAATCACCTAAGACAACAATGTCTTTATCGATGATGTTTTTATCATCTAGAAGCAGAAGCTTCCTGGATTGCATGGAGCTCTGCGTGGAAATTCGATGCCAGTTTTGCCTGCAGGAAAAGAATGTTTCTTTAGATGCTCCTTTTAGATATTTTATTACATTTCCTGTGCCTTCGTTTCTGGCTCCATTTTCAGCTGAACCATCAGTGTAAACATGGGAGCAGATTTGAGAGCGATGATTCTCCTATATATTCTAGAGCTTTGGATTTCAGGACAGAATATGCTTTCAAATGTATTTTGGACAGTAAGAAATATGACACTTCAATGCCGCCTGTTGCTGTATAATAATTATCAGCCTTGGAAAAGAATCTATATTTATAAAGTTGGGACGAGATGGTTCAAAGATAGTGCGCAAGCCTTTGAATAAAAAGGTGTCGATTTGCTAGGTCCATTCCCAGGGCGTCGCATTGACCGGCCAAGCCTTGAGTATCATTCTTGGAATTTCCGTGTCTTTTCTGAAAAATTAGGAGATATCAATATAGGACAAAAGGTTATTTCATTGATGTGACGTCGAAATAGGAGAAAGATTCGATTTTTCCAACCAAATTCTTACAGACTTTAATCGCGACTGGTATGGATCACATAATCAAGCCGCTTATGCATACACTTTTTGAATGCTCATTGGCTCCGTAAGTCTAGGATAGAGCTATGATGGGGTGTTGGTGCAGGTTCTCTTACCTTACGCCTTCGTTTTATTCTATGGGAAAGGTCTACGGGTATCACAAGGATTCTATTGCTTTGTGTTATGTATCGTTAAACCTGAAGATAGCCGAGCGTTGTCGGGATGTTTATAGAGGTCTTGAGATCCGTAGAGAGATTGTAGATAACATAATCACGCCCATTAGGTATGGGGTTTCCGACCGTTCGTTGTCTCCATTAGATTAGAGCCAGACTTAGACCAAAGCTAGACTGACGCTGATGGCTGGGATGGGGCTGTGGCTTCCGTATAAAACTCTCTTGTATTTTTAGCCTTTGTCTGACTGCGCAAAAAATACAACATGGTTTCATAAAGAACCCCCATTCTAACCACAGCCCCACCACAGCCACCAGCGGCAGTCTGATTCTGGCCTGAGTCTACGATAGAGATAGGATTAAACGTCAGTTCAGGTTTCCTTCCCTTACCTCCTCGTTTATGCTATGGGTGCTGTAATCACAAAAATTCTAATGCGTAACCTACTGTTACCTCAACGTTAAAATAGAAGAAAAGTTTACATTCTCCTACCAAGGATTGTTTGAAAAGGTCCCGAGTTCAAATCCTGGCGGTTGCGTTCTCTTCTGCTTGGGTCGGTGTCAGTATAATGTGACCGGCTGGGACAGGAGTCATGGTATCCCCGCCCTGTCTCGTGTGTGGCAGCACATACAATTGTCAGACGTCCGTCTTGGGGCCCGTTCACAATATAACCTATATAGTGCTGATATTGGACGTTAAAACCAACTCAACTCAACTCAACCAAGGATTGCTTGACTTATGAGACGTCAAACCTGCAGAGATCCCAGCACGTCCAGTATAATAATGATGTATTGAGTTGAAGATAGCTTGACTTATGAGACGTGAAACCTGTAGAGACCCCAGCGCGTCCAGTATAATAATAATGTATTGAGTTGAAGATAGCTTGACTTATGAGACGTCAAACCTGTAGAGACCCTAGCGCGTCCAGTATAATAATAATGTATTGAGTTGACTACCTCCTTTGCCGCCACGTAATACGCTCAGGTTTGGCTGGCGGTGTCCAGACACGCGACTTCGAGCCAAGGTCTGTCTGGCGACTGGAACCCCCAGGCTTTGGTTCCTATTGATCCAACCTGGAGTTTGTTATGGCGTATATATGGAGAAATTAATTGTAGGGTTTGGTGAATAAGGGGTGGTCAAGACACTCAGAGTCAGTTGTTTGTGTATTTGTGTTTGTTTGTTTGTTTCTTTCTTAGCGTCTAATATCTTCACTACGTAATATATATTGTGGACGGATCTTAAGACAAACGTCTGAAAATTTGACGTGCTGCTACACTGATACTAGCGAGGATACCATGACTCAGTTCTCGGCCGTTCAAATTATACATACACAGACAAAATCAGTGAGGGAAGAAATCGGACAAAGGCATTTTGACCAATCGTCAGTTTAAAACCACCGGACCCTTTGACTCAATATGGGATTTATTGATAATGGTGTATTTATATGTAGAGGTAATGGTAAAGTCGTAAGCTTCTATACTAATCAGTTTAGGTTACAGTTATATAAATGTCCATTTACACTCATGAACTCAATCGATTAACTCTTTTTATCTCCCCCCCCCCAAAAAAAAAAACAAAACAAAAAACCCCCACAAAAAAACAACCACAAAAAAGACAAAAAAACAAACAAACAAACTAACAAACAAAAACTTGTTTTTTGGTTGTTTGTATTTTTGTTTTGAAAAAAACAACAACACTCACTCCATAATGTAAACAGCTAAGACAGAAGTCCCGTTGTTCTATCTCCGACTTCGTGTGAAAGATTTGGTCTTGTCGCACCAACATAGCATAGTAGCTCATTTAATGTTTTAACATAGAAGACGTTATACAAAGAGCAATTCTCGAACCTATAATTATCAGTCTTTATTTTTAAATATGCTAAGAGCCAACATTGTTTTTCATTGGGTTTTTTTTAAATTGTTTGATACATTTGTTTCCTTATTAATCAATTAAAATTTAAGAAAACACAAAAGATATATAGGTATGGAATTTTTTTAACGTTTGAATTGGAATCGAAACAGTTTGTTATACAAATGATATTGCGGGTTATATATTGATATTAAAATATAGACAAGTCACATTTTACATACCTTCTGGAGATGCAAGAAAAAGATCTGCTTCGTAAGCTAAGGTGCGAAACTAAATTTATCCAAATTGGTGACATATCTGGTTTTTCCACTGTGGCCTTCAAATAAAAAACTAACATCACACTTAAAATTACAAAACGTTTATTACGACACCTTGAGTCGGTAAAGTGTGATATAGTATTCAAGAGAAATTTTCAAAAGGAAAAGCAAAACAAAACAATAACAACAAAACGAAACAAAAACAAAAGAAAAGCCTAAAAGTACGATCTAACTCAAGCGGTATCGAACTAAGAACGTAATAATTATATATGTCACTTATTTCACAGGGTGTTTTTTTTTTTTGGTTTGCTCTTTTTTAATCCCAAGAAAAAACAAACAAAAAAATCACAAGTGCCTAAAAGTACGATCCTTTTGAAAAGTCTCAAAGGGGTATCGAACTAAGAACATATGTCACTTATCTGGCAGGACTTTTTGTTTGTTTGTTGCTTTTCTGTGTTATCCCAAGAGCCCTCAGAGTAAACGGAGGTGTCTGGCGTGTGTCACAGATGACAGGGGTGTTTACCTCCCAGGCTGATACGGTCTGGTCCGGTCTGGTCCGGTCCCTGGGCAGTCACGCTTAGTCTGATGGTGGACAACTGGACACCTGGTCGCCTCGATGGGCCGTCAGAGTGGTCCTCCCCTGCCACTCCAGACTCGGGTGCCCCAGACTTTAAACTCCAGACTTCTTGAGATCCTTCCGCAATGCAGTAGTCTGTACAGTCCTGGCGTGGGCGTTAAGCAATGAAACATAACAAAATAAAACAACCCAGAATCCAAACTCCTTGAGACACTTCAGCATTGCAGTCTATAGGAGCCGTCCATGTCATAGCTTATATAGTGCTGACATTGGAGTCGAAGCAACAAAACAAAACAAAACTAAATACTCCAAACTCCTTAGGATTCGCCAATAGCATAGCCAATAGAGTGCTGACGTTGGACGCAAAGAAACAGAAAAAAACAAAACAGAAGACCGCAAACTACTTGAGACGCTTTAGCAATGCAGCCTTTACGGTGCTGACGTTGGACTATAAGCAACAAAACAAAACCAAACAAAAAAGACTCCAAACTCCTTGAGACCGGTCCGCAATAAAGTCTATACAGTGCTGACGTTCGAATTTAAACAACAAAACAAAACACAGACTCCAAACTCCTTGAGACACTTCTGCAATGCAGTAGTCTGTACTGTGCTGACGTTGGACTATACACAACAAAACAAAACAAAATAAAAGAATCCAAACTCGTTAGGACCCGTCTACATCACAGCCTATAGATTGCTGATGTTGGACTTGAAGCAATAAAACAAAACAAAACAGAAGCAGAATCCAAACTCCTTAGGACCCCTCCACGTCATAGCATATATAGTGCTGACGTTGGACGCTACATATAGAGCTGCCATTGGACGCTACATATATAAAGCTGATGTTGGACGCTACATATATAGAGCTGCCGTTGGACGCTACATATATAGAGCTGCCGTTGGACGCTACATATATAGAGCTGACGTTGGACGCTACATATATAGAGCTGACGTTGGACGCTACATATATAGAGATGACGTTGGACGCTACATATATAGAACTTCCGTTGGACACTACATATATAGAGCTGACGTTGGAAGCTACATATATAGAACTTCCGTTTAACGCTACATATATAGAGCTGACGTTGGACGCTACATATTTAGAGCTGACGTTGGACGCTACATATATAAAACTTCCGTTGGACACTACATATATAGAGCTGACGTTGGAAGCTACATATATAGAGCTTCCGTTTAACGCTACATATATAGAGATGACGTTGGACGCTACATATATAGAACTTCCGTTGGACACTACATATATAGAGCTGACGTTGGACGCTACATATATAGAACTTCCGTTGGACACTACATATATAGAGCTGACGTTGGACGCTACATATATAGAACTTCCGTTGGACGCTACATATATAGTGCTGACGTTGGACGCTACATATTTAGAGCTGCCGTTGAACGCTACATATATAGAGCTGACGTTGGACGCTACATATATAGAACTGACGTTGGACGCTACATATATAGAGCTGACGTTGGACGCTACATATATAGAGATGACGTTGGACGCTACATATATAGAACTTCCGTTGGACGCTACATATATAG
>RQTK01000057.1:477356-496304 GCA_003991915.1 Elysia chlorotica | reverse complement strand
TCTCTGTCTCTCTCTCTCTCTCTCTCTCTCTCTCTCTCTCTCTCTCTCTCTCTCTCTCTTCTAAATATTATTCTTTCTTACAGGCTAACAGCATATCTCAATGTTTCTACGCATTATGTACACTCTGCAATCATCAACGTCTAACATCAGCACATGAAAGCCCAAACCACTCTATGTGAGGATGATCACAGACAGACATGCCTTAGTGTGTATGGCTATTTAGTATATATTCCCCTCCTTTTCTCTCTCTCTCTCTCTCTCTCTCTCTCTCTCTCTCTCTCTCTCTCTCTCTCTCTCTCTCTCTCCTCTCCCTCTCTCTCCTTTCTCTTCTCTTCTCTCTCTCTCTCTCTCTCGGTGTTTCTATATCTCTCTTGTATCTCTCCTACTGTATATCTCACTGTATGTTTTCCTCTACATTCCGTTCGATCAAGTTTTTTGAGGACGTCTCCCACCCAGCATTTTTCCTCATTAGAGCAGACCTCCCTCTGCCTCAGACACTGATGCGGTATTAAGATCACGTGACTGCTCAATAGTGAGACCACATACATAATTATGATGTTCGTTTGTTGCTTTGCATCCATTTTCAACCATATGTTGCTGTATTGTGGATAGGCCCCAAAACTAATGTCTGGAGGTTTTACTTGCAACCAAAGAGAGACAGTGCGGGGATACCAGGGCTCATGTCTCAGCTGGTCATACATTACAGTAACACCGATCCAAGCAGTAGGGGATGAAATCGGACATATCCATTTTGGTTGGACGACCACAAAGACGGCGTCTGATGGCTTAGCAGTTAGAGCGTTGGATTGATTAGCAAGATATCTGGAGTTCCCAGCAGTATCTTCTTAAAAAATTCATGATTACAAAGATATGGTTATGGTGGATAATTAAAAAAGAGCAGCCAAACATTGTTTAATAAAAGCATTGCTTTCTATTTATTATTTGTTTTTGTTTTTTTTTATTTCTTTTACTCTAATGACGCTGGACAAGGTAATGATTTACATGTTTTCTTTTCAATCAAGAAACCGTATGCAGAGCGAAAATATTGGAAGGAACTTTCCTCACAAACTATGCCATAGAGCCTGACATCTAGATTCTCAAATGTCACAGGTGGTCGTAAAAGGTCTTAGTTCAAGGCCATTCTAGATAATGAGGTCAAACCAGAGAGTGTGAAATAATGAGAAGTTTAACAAGCGCGACGTCGCGTCCTGTGTGGGTTAGGATAAAAAGGCGGTAACCAACTTGTTTAAACTTTAGGAATAATGAAATCGGTCAGGCGCATACATTTCAAATTAGAAAGAAAGTGAGCACGCTTCAATATCCCTGTGAGCTCTTTTTGTGAAACCTCTCGAACATTATAATTTATAGTCTCTGGCTAAATTGTTCAGGCTATACTTTAAGCACGTAATGGTAATTAGAAAAATAATCAATGAAGTCAAGATCATTAATATATTTACTGTTTTATTTCCTTATCGTTGTAGGCTTCTAGATTTCGTCTGTTGTATGAAGAGAGTGTACATTAATTTCCCCCTGATGATGTATACAGATTTGTGTAGTCTGTTGTCTGTAATAAGACAACCAGGTACATGTGTTTAGAAAAATGAGCTACTTGCAAGTCTTTCTTCAGATAAAAAAGGAACCAGGATGAATCAGTCTCTTGTCGGCTTTTGGACACTTTTAGTTCTTTGTTCTGTGTAAAGAAACATCAAACACACTATAAAATGTTATAGAAATAGAGCTATAGTTTTATAAACCAAATTATGTTATGTTAACTTTAATTATTAAAAATTAATGTCAATAATAAAGTAGTTGTTCTACGTTTAGAGAGCTTTAGCATAAAACTTACATCAGCGAACTAACCGAGATTCCTCATACAATATGATAATCGTACTTCACTGGAGGGAAAACACGGTCGAGGACTACAACTCGTTATATCAAGATATCAAGATGGTCAAGTATCGGCCACACAAAGGAAAACTTTTGACCACTGTATGTCAGGTGGATATGAAGATTTGTATACTAATTATGTTTCTTTGTGTCGGATAGCGTAGAACTACAATCAGAATCTTTAGTAAGGATCATTTGACCCGAAGAACCAGTCTCCTGTATTGTGGTTTACATGGCAACGCGTCCTATTACATCCGGTTTGATAAAGAGATACCGTGGTTCAGGATATAAAAAGAAAGAGCACAATGGATTTAATTAGAGTTGAACAAAGGATGATAATAGGTCACTGGATGCTATACTAATAGGGAACAATGCACAATCATGGCATTACTAATATCACTGGTAAGCGCTAGATAGAAATGAAGATAAAAATAATCATTTAAGACGTCCACAAACGTGATGTAGCTTACGTCTCGTCATAAGTCTACTTATTCTTATTCTTATATTGTTACAACGAGATCTAAGCTAGGTCTTGTTTGTGGACGTCTTAAATGATTATTTTAATCAACATTTCTATGTAGTGCTTAGCAGTGGTGTTAGTAATGCTAATTTACTGAGAGTCAAGAAGCGTAGTTAAAAGACATGCTCTAGGATGAAGTTAGCTCTTCAAGTTAGTAATACTAATCTTATTGCTTATTCTAGTGTCATATGTACAACGTCTCCGTATTCTACAAATCGCCGTGAGCCTTCGATGGTCTTAAGTACAACGTCGACGTAGCCTACAACTTGTCCTACCCTTTTTATTTCCATGCCTTACGAGGAGCCTTAAGCTTACCAAGTCCTCAACTAGATCTAGCGCTGAATCGCTGAATCGCTGAATCACTTAACCGTTGAATCGCTGAATCGCTATATTGCTAAATTGCTGAATCGCTAAATTACTGAATCGCTGTATCGCTCAATCGCTGAATCACTAAATCGCTAAATCGATGAATCGCTGAATTGCTAAATCGATGAATCGCTAAATCGCTGAATCACTAAATCGCTAAATCGATGAATCGCTGAATTGCTAAATCGCTGTATCGCTCAATCGCTGAATCACTAAATCGCTAAATCGATGAATCGCTGAATTGCTAAATCGATGAATCGCTAAATCGCTGAATTTCTGAACCGCTGAATGGCTGAATCGCTGAATCGCTAAATCGCTAAATCGCTGCATAGAGAAAGACTGATTCTCCAACTCATTGACTTACTGACGCACCAACATACAAAGTCATTGGTCCAATTGAGGCAATACCTGCCCTTGTCTAAACAAGGCTTCTATGCGTGCTTTTAGTCATAAACACTTCACTCCCCTCGTGATACACGGAATACCATTCAAAATTGCAATTTGCTTTAATAACCTACTCAAAATACGAGTACATTCATGCTAAAAAGGTGAAAAACGGAAAAAAATCAGTGGATATAATGTTCTTGTCTCTTTCTTCGGAACTAAGAGTAACTTTACGCAGTCGATATTTAGGATATATCTTCGTGGCATATTTCCTTAAAGATAATAATCAATGCTCTGTAATTTACTCCAATAAGATACTTACTTTCTGATGATATATATCTTCCGCATCCAGTAGGCAAGGCAGCGTTATGTTCCGTAAAGAGAAAAGATGTCTATCAAAGTAGAAACCTAGTACGACAATAATAGCAAGATTAGAACGAAATGTTGATCAGTCAATTAGAACACGGTAGAAGTGCATTTACTGTTATACTACAAATACAAATAAAACCCTGCAATTAAAAGAAGCGGAAAAAAATACCAACATAACATGTGTAAAAGTCATTTCCTAATTATCAGTATTTGTACATTGTTCATTTTTAAAGGGTTAGGTCTCTTGGCTAAGACATTACCTAAGTATTAGACAAAGTGCAACTATTTTCAGCTTCTGATGGGCACTTTCTGAAACACAAAGCTAAAAACACAACGCGTCGCTATTCATGTGTTCCTTCCTTCACAGCTGTGTTTCAAAGGTATAGGTGTTAAACTACTAAACACTTCTTTCCAACATTTGTTGATCCAAGTATGTTACCACACGACATCCTATGCTTTGTTTGACTTCATATTCAAAACTTTGGGTCGTACGTACAACGTCGCGATAGCTTAAAACTTGTCGTAAACCTTTTAATTCTTATATCTTAAGACAATTCATAAAGTTATAACAATGTTGTACTTACGATCCATTGTCAGTTCTCAATTCCAGGCACATGACTTGTATTTATATTTGTTGGAACAAATAACCGAAAGAGAGGACATGAAACTATTATTTTATTATGTCGTTTTGAAAAAACTATGTTTTTTTCACGAAGGAATCGTACTAATTTAGAGTTTTAAACTAGATCCATATGCACACAATTCTTGAAGTAATGAGCATGTGAATAGCCTGTAGTAATTCCTCAATATTCTTGGTTAGAGAACAGTGCTTAAAATGTTGCTACCTTACTCATTCTTTTATTATCTTTTTTTCAACTTTTCATAAAAATCTGCACAGAACCCCACCATTCGTATAACCCCAAAGAAAAAAAGCACAAAACTTAACAACAAACAAAAAGGAAGTTAAAATCACGCATTTTTAAAAAAAACAAAAGTCTGTTGGTCCTTTTCTTTCAAGATTTAAACAAAGACTATATACCATGTCTTCGGAATCCAAGGAAAGCATTGTAACAAAACAAAAAACCCACCATAAAGATAAAGTACAACAAATATAACCAAACAAACAGAACAGAAGGATACACAATCAATATCTTAAGATAGTCATATATCCAAACAATGGCGACGTATCCAAGCCATTCCAAGGTTGATTTATTTCCACCATATATTGGCGCCGCATCGAGGAGTGTGGTGGCCCTGGGGTAGAACATCGGCTTCCGACTCAACAGGTCCGTGGTTCAAGTCCTGGCGATGTCGCTCTCTACTAGTTGGGTCGGTGTCAGTTTAAAGTGACCGGCTGAGATAGAAGTCATGATATCCCCGTCCTGTCTCATGTGTGGCAGCACATAAAATTGTCAGACGTTAGTCTTGGGGTCCGTCCACAATATAGCCTATATAGTGCTGATATTGAACGTTAAACCATCTCAACAACAAAACCATGGCGCCACATCGAATATAATTTCTGCAATATACTTGGCAAGAGAGCAGTGCTTTAAATGATTGTTGCTAGTTAACTTACTCTTTTTTGTGTGTGTGTGCAGTTTTTCATAAAAATCCGCTTAGAAATCTACCATTCGTATAACCCCAAGAAAAAAATAACAAAACTAAACAACAAACAAAATGGAATTGATAATCAGGCATATTTAAAAACAAAAATCTGTTGCTTTTTTTTCTTCAGAATTAAACAAAGACTATACATACACCATGTTCTCGGAATTCAAGGAAAACATTGTAACAAACCATAAAGATGAAGTACAACAAATATAACCAAACAAACAGAAAAGAAGGATAAAAAAATCAATATCTTAAGACACATAGATCCAAACAATGGCGACATATCCCGGGTTGAATTATATCCATCAGATACCTGGCACAGCATGGAATATTAACCCTCGTTCTGTTTCTCCTACGTTTAATACACCGATATATTGAAATGAATTCCTTGTGATATTCGCATGATAATAATATTATTATTATTTCCCTTTTTCATTATGCTCGCTGTCTTCAAAATGTCAAATACAACTCAGACATTTTTATGGAACTCTTCCGGGTGTTGAGGATACAAATTATTTCTCCATGTTTTTCTTTATATTTATTTTCTTTTTGTTGCGATCCTGTACTCATTATTTATCACTTTCACGGGAACGCAGTAACCATGCAGGGGGCGTGGTGGTCCAGGGGTAGGACATCGGCTTCCGACGCAAAAGGTCCCGAGTTCGAATCCTGGCTGTTGCGTTCCCTACTGGTTGGGTCGGTGTCAGTATAATGTGACCGGCTGAGACAGGAGTCATGGTATCCCCGCCCTGTCTCGTGTATGGCAGCACATAAAATTGTCAGACGTTCGTTTTGGGGCCCGTCCACAATATAGCCTATATAGTGCTGCTGTTGGACATTTAAAACCAACCCAACCCCCCAATCCGGGTGTTAAGGATACACTGATTATTTCTCCATGTTTTTCTTTATCTTTATTTCCTCTTCTTTTTGCGATGCTGTACATATTCATTAATAATCAATTGCATGGGTACGCGGTAACCCTGGGGCGGGAGCATTGGCTTCCGGCGCAGGAGGTCCGTGGTTCGAGTCCCGCTTTATAACTAGCGGACGCATTTTTTCGTACTGGTTTGGTCTGTGTTCGTTTAATGTGAGCGACCAGGTCCCTAGTATCCCGCTCCCACGTGGCCCTCTGTGATATGAACTGGTTTCTGACGTTGGACAGAAATAAACCAAACCCTCATTTGCATAGTGGGATTTAATTTACTTTTTAATGGTTGTATTACAGTCTTCATAATTGCTTTATTCCTATAATAGCGTATAATAGCCTAAAGTTGATGCTTTTTTATAGTTCTAGGGCCGTAAGTACAACATGGCGGTAGATTACGACACGTCGTAAGAATATAAGAATAAGAACAAGAAGACTTACGAAGAGTCGTAAGCTACCGCGACGTTGTACTTGCGTCCCCTAATATATTCACCCGTTCATGTCTCTACGGAAATAGTATCAAGTACATGATATACATAGATTAAATCAGACATTTTGTCGTCTTTTAAAAAAAAGGAAATTATTTCATAGAACAAATCAAAATATGAAGTGTCCCTAAACCAAGACGCATGTAGTCAAATGCACAAACAAAACGTAGCTTACGTCTCGTCATAACAATAACGATAAGAATAAAAAGGTTAACGACTAGACGTAAGCTACGTCATGTTTGTGCATTTTACCCATATTCTTGTCCTATTGCTTTCACTTAGACTAAGTCCCGTCAATATTGGAAGAAACCTTCCGCAAGATGCCTACTTGTCACTTTTGTTGTTATTTTGGCTAATTTGATCAATGTAGATCCCTGACATTCAGCGATGCCGATTTTCGATTTGTGTTATTGTCTTCCTTGTATGATGTTTTTTCTTGTAACCTTTTGCCTTTTCTCAATTACCATTTTGTTGTACGTATTGACCAGTGTTTATTTTATGCAGGAAGTTATTAACAACGTTACAATTACAAGACTCAACATTTCTTTAGTAATGAAAAAAAAGAACATTAGGAAAACCATGCTCATAATATTATAAACATATGGCGGAATTCATGAGCTGTAATTCTGTTTTAATAAATTTATTGAAATTGTTATTATGATATATAGCAGTAAATACACGTTGTAACTTTTGTTTTCTTACAATCAATGCGCTGCATACTCACCCACTTGCAAAATGTTCAGTTAAGTTTCTCTAAGACTGCTTCATCAATGTCGCTCTTTTCATGTGCATGTATTTAAAAAGCCTCAAAAATTTAAAATAAATTGTTATGGACAATCTGTATCAAATCATAGCATAAAAACACAATACAATGTTGGATAACATTCTCTGCCTCATTCTTTACTATCCTAATTTTAAAAATTCATATCGTCACTATTCGTCATTTTCAACGTGACCGGCTGGGACAGAAGTTGTGGGTGGAGCGCGGTAGCTATATCAGACAAAGTGCTGGACGCACTAGATGGAGGTCCACAGTTTGATTCTCAGAGTGCACCACCGTCTGGGTAAAGAGTTTTTCAGAAAAGCTAGGGCAGGCAAAATTGGTTTAGTTTAGTTTGATTCTCATATTACGTCACCGTCTCAGTAAAGAATTCTTACAAAAACTAGGGAACGCAAAATTGGTTTAAGGCAGTTCGATTTTCATATTACGTCACCGTCTCGGTAAAGAGTTCTTTAGAAAAGGTATGGAACGCAATTATTTAAAAGATAGTTTGATTCTCATATTACGCCACCGTCCCAGTAAAGAGTTTTTCAGAAAAGCTAGGGAACGCAAAATTGGTTTAAGGTTACAGCAGTCTTGGTACTCTCGCCTCTGTATATGATTGATTCTTCACAAAATCTAAGGGCGTAAAATTGAGCAATAAATTAAATTTATAGTCCTAGTACTGCGCTTTCTCTATCTCTCTCTCTCTTTCTCTCTATCTCTGTCTTTCTCTCTCTCTCTTTCTCTCTTTCTTTCTCTCTCTTCTCTCTCTCCCCCTCTCCTTATGTCTCTTTCTCTCTCTCTCTCTCTCTCTCTCTCTCTCTCTCTCTCTCTCTCTCTCTCTCTCTCTCTCTCTCTCTCTCTCTCTCTCTCTCTCTGTACGTCAGCAAAAGAAACCAACGACGTTAGTTTTAGGACCCGACCACGAGATAGCTTTGTTCAGTTTCTATGTTTATTCGTTGCTCAACGTCTAACATCAGCACAATGCAGGCTATATTTATATATATATATACTGTGGACGTATCCAAAGACTAAAGACGAGGTCGCAAGTTGGCCGTTGTCCAGGCAATACACTGGTCAACTAGAAAGTCAGTCTGAGATGAATTCTTCACTGCTGACCGCCACACTCAGGATTGGTTTAACACTTTCTGCGGACACCAGGTTTTAGCGGTTTGAATTATTGATGGGCCGTGGGTTGCCGCCTTTAAGTTTAGAAATATCAAGAAGAATAGGTCATGTCATGACATTTTACTATTTTTTATCAATTGGCCAAAAAAAACCCAAAATTAACCACCTTCCCCCCAAAAAGAAGAAATAAAACATAAAACAGCAACAACAACAAAAACAAAAAACAAAAACAAAAACAAACAAAAAGCAAAAAAACACAAACAAACAACATCTACAAAAACAAACGAAGAAAATTCCTAGGGTTACGCACCTTTGTTATGTGCACAATTTTCCATTAGAAGCACCGTCCCACAAAATCACCAGAGGACAGAAATAGAATGGCACTTCAATTGTGCTATTATATATTAAAAAAAAACACAATATATTAGATGTATATGCCGCATTTCCATGGACGGTCATGCTCAATGCGCTTCACGATTTTTGTTGTCACAATATTACAAGAAAAATAACTCTATAATGAAGACCCAGTACAAAATACATTCAAAATTCACAAAGATTTGTTAGAGATGTTTACAACATTCACAGGTTCAACTTCAATCATCGAAAAGGTAGAATTCTAGTGTGCGTTTAAAAAATTCCATTGAAGGTGCCCTTCTTGTGGTTTTGGGAAGGTTGTTCTATACTTTCGGACCGTGATAGTAAAAAGATTGCTGACCTGTTGATTTATAATTTATATTTGGTACAACAAGGATGATTTTGTCATCCGAAGAGCAAAGCTGCCTAGCAGGTACATGCATTTTTAGACAATAAAAAAGATACGTAGGTCCCATGTCATTTTTAAAATATCAGAGATTTAGAATACGTGTATTTGAAAAATGGAATAGATTATTTTACGACTGTGATAACAAAATTAATAGTTTATAGGGGTCAAAACTTGTAGAAAGAAAAACTATGGGTGTAGCTCTAATTGATAATTAGTTTTAGATCATATGGTTTGAAAAATTATTTCTCTCTTAAAAGAATCATGTTTCTTTAATCAAATTTTTGTTTTGTTACGACAATATGTTGCAATACGGTTCAGGTTACTTTTAGCAGCATTTTTGTCCTTACTTTGTGTACATTGTTTAGCCACTTAGAACAGTCAGACTCTCAATATAGCCTACGATTTCGATGGTAGGATTGGTTATTAATTGGAGCACCAGTACGCCAACAACAAGAAAAGAGAATAAGAAAAAGCCTCAAACTTAACCTACTACCGAATACGTTACACCTAGGTTGACGTCATACTTTTTTCTGATGAATGGAATTGCAGGGATATAAATACAACCTTATGTCTATTTCATGCATATAGCTTTAATGGTCAGGATTCAATCCCACCTTTTTTGACTGACTTTGTTTTTTTACCAAATCGCTGTTAAAAACATAGCATTGGAGATATCTTTTTTTTATCTAGTCCTGTAATATCTTAAACACTTTAGATTAATGTTAAAGCCATATTGCTACCGGTATCCATTTTATCCAGTTGACTAATGTCATTTTTGATATCTAAAACACTCTAAATCTTTAGTATTTTAGAAACAACATACAACACTGTAAAACGGAGGTGGAACACCGTTTAAAGAAAGGCACAAACAAAAAACAACATTTCCATGCTTTTAAATTATCATCATAATGATTTGCTGGTTAGGTCCCTCTAAGCCTAATCTTTATCATCATCGCTATATTGACGTAGTTCAAATCCTTTTTACTAACGAATCCGCCCTGAGTATTATAATTCAGTAATTACCGTAGACTATCATTTGGATAAAACCATATCGTAACAGTATAAAAACAAAAAATTGCGACTTTTCTGGTCCATTCTCGGTGTAGTAGTTGAAGTTGAGTTGGTTTACCACCCAACATCAGCACTATAGAAACTATATTGTGGACGGGTCCCAAGACTAACATCTGGCAATTTTTGTGAGACAAGGCGGGGATACCACAAGTCATGTCTCAGCTGGTATCGCCAGGGCTCGAAACACGGAGCGCGTGTTCTACCCCAAGGCTAAAGCCCCTCCCCCCCCCCCTTTTCCCCAAGCGTAGCTAAGAGACACAATTAATAATTAAATAAAAAAGAGAGGGGGGGGGGGGGGGGGTCGGTCTGCTGATAACACGATTAACCACATAGTTAATTATTTTAGAGATGAGATTAAAGTCAGGTATAGGGAGCAGTAAAAAGATAGCTTTAAAAAAGAGAGAAAGAGAGAGAGGGGTGAGGTGAGAGAGAGAGAGAGAGGAGAAGAGAGAGAGAGAGAGACACAAAGAGAGACAAACACAGAAAGGGAGAGNGATAGATAGAGAGAGAGATAGAGAGAGAGAGAGAGAGAGAGAGAGAGAGAGAGAGAGAGAGAGAGAGAGAGAGTTAGGGGGAGATAGAAGCTAAGGCGGAGGAATACCCATGTAAATTGTTCTCAGGGAGATAGGACTTTATATAGCTTGGTGTACCGCATATAGAGAGTTGGTTAGAGAACGAACAAAACTGTTAGAGCTGAGGAAAAAATTACGAGGAAGAAAGAGAGAGACAGAGAGACAGAGAGACAGAGAGACAGAGAAAGAAAGAGACAGAGAAATGCAGACAGACAGACAGACAAACAGACAGACTGACAGACAGACTGACAGACAGACAGACATAGACAGAGATAGAGGAGGAGAAGTAAAAGAAGACAAAGTTCCAAGGTAGAAAGATAACGAAAAAAGACATTACGTATTTTCTATAACTTTTTAAAGATTTTCATTTTGTTCCCTTGAACTGTTGAACCTTGTACCGCGAAACCAATACATTAAACTATAATTGACGCACATAATTATTTCTCTTAATAGAAACCTGTGGGTAAAAGAGAGTGAGTGTGTTAGAGTGAGAGAAGGAACCTATGCAGGCAGCGGGGACGCTGCAGGTTTGAGGGTCCAGGGGTCCAGGGGTCGGATGGACAAACTCAGCCCAATCTGCGGAGAGAGTGAGCACTGTAGCCGGTCCGCCCCTTTGTTCTGGATAGGTATGTGTGTATGTGTGTGTGTGTGTCTTTGTGTGTGTGGTGTATTGTATCTGTCTCTCTCTCTATTTCATTTACATACAAACAGCCTTTCTCTCTATCTCTCTCTCTCTCTATATTTTCTATAACTTTTAAAAGGTTTTCATGTTGTTGCCTTGAACCGTTGGACCTTGAACCGTGAAAAAAGTACACTAAACTAGAATTGAGGCATATAATTGTTTCTATTTATAGAAATCTGTGATAGAAAGACAGAGCGCAAGAGAGTGTGAGTGAGAGAGAGAGAGAGCACAAGAGAGAGAGAGAGAGCGAGAGAAAGGATCCAACTAGCGGAGAAGCTGCAGGTTTAAGGGTCCAGGGGTCCAGGGGTCGGAGGGACAAACTCTGCCCAATCTGCCCAGAGAGTGAGCTCTAGAACTGGTCAGGGTGGAATGGCTGAGTGAGAATTTATTGGCCATAGGAAATCTCATACGTTAGGGCTCCTTTGTACAAGATAGATCTGTGTGTGTTTGTGCTGTATTCTATCTGCCTTTTTGTGTGTGTCTCTCTCTATTTCATGTACATATAAACAGCCTCTCTCTCTATCTCTCTCTCTCTCTCTCTCTCTCTCCCTGTCTCTGCCAATCTGTCCAATTGTCTCTTTCGCAAGTCCAGTATCTCTCTTCTCTCTCTATCTCTCTCTTCTCTCTACCTCTATCTCTTTCTCTCTCTCAATTATTTCCATCTATTCCTCAGCTCAAAATTCTTTCCGCCATCTAAACTTAAGTAGATAATATAATTTGCTTGAATTATTCAATAAGTTTTATATTTTTGTTTCCGCTGAAAAATACATCATGTATATATCTATCTTTAGTCAATATACTCTTTCTCCCTTAAGTGGACACGGTGACACTGGGTAGAACAGAAGGTCCGTGGTGCGAGCAATAGCGGTTTCGCTTCGCACTGGTTGTGTCGGTGTCACTTTAATGTGTCTGTCTGAGACAGGAGTGATGGTATCCCGCCCTGTTTTTACATTTCCGTTTTACCAATGCCAGTCTTACCCTGAATTTATCGATTCAGAATTTTATGGAGAAAAAAGGGGATGGATAGACGGATATTAATGACGAATGAGAAAGAGGAAAAGTAGAAGATAGAGAAGAAAATTAAATTCAGTCTAGTAGTCATACAAAAGATAAAGTAGTGATATAAAGAAGAAGAAAAAAGAGTAATTATGATAATTATTAAAAAAAAACACGTGGAAATAGGATAGTCATGAAATAAAAATTTAAAAAACGCATAAAAATATTTATAAAATGGTTGTTTGTAGAAGAATAGGATGACGGAGAGAGTGAGCGAATAACAGAGGGAACACAGATATGGTATCCAAAATACGCAAAACAATAATTAATTGCGATATAAACAAAGGGTGCATTAGGTTCTGATCATAATTTGCCGAAATAAAAGACAATGCAGAGAGATTGTGTACCAAAGTTACACTATGATCATAATTATTATCATAAATTGTGTTCATCATAATTATTGTTCTTTTCGCCCCCAACCGGGACAAGAAAAAGCCATAAAGCCTGCTCATCGTTTCCAAAATTTCTATGGTTAGAAGACAATGACAATAAATTCCCTGTAGACGTCAAGCCTTTAACCGTGTTATCCCTGATTTATACGTGTCACACGACATTGAGTTTTCCGAAAAATCCTATACAAATAGTATTTCCCAGTCTATCAATCCCTCTTCAACGCCATTTAAATTTCTCTCTCTATCTCCCCCTCACTCTCTCTTTCCATCACTCTCTCTCTCTTTCTCTCTCTCTCTCTCTCTCTCTCTCTCTCTCTCTGTCGACCCCATTCTCTCTATTTAGTGCCTTAGTACCCCGACCAACCAAAGCCGGTTGTACACTAATTAATTTTCTGCGGATGAAAATAAACATGGAGTTATTAAGTGTAAATTAACACAGGGTTTTAATGGTTTGCGCTAGTTTTGGTTCTTCCTAGATTGAGAAATAATAACTTTTATCAAAACATAATAAAGACCACAAAGAGAGAACCTGTATTGTGCGAATTAATAAATTAATTATGTCCTACCTAAATCCATAGGGACCAACGAGCTACACGTTTAACTCTAGGACGGCCAAGTGATTTAGATCAGATCGTAATTTCTATCAATGCCTTTTGATCCTCTTTATCTTCCTGTATCAATCTGTTTCTTTGAAGCTGCATATTATATATCAATGGAATTTGAATAAAAAAAAAAAACCTTTTTTGCTCAAGTTGTTCAAGCTTATAACACCATTTTGTAATGACTGCTAGCATTATTATTTACCGATGAATAAAAAACTGACCATTTTGACGGGAACTTCCGGGATTGTTGCAAATTTGGATACAAAAAAAAGAAGAAAAAAAAAGACTTTTACACTGCATCTAAATCGGAAATCCCTGTTTTGTATAAAAGCCCGGCATTGCGTTATCTTTTTTTTTGGGGCCGACCACAAAACTCTAGCTGTACAAACAATGACGCTTTTCAGAATGTTCCCCTGCAGTTTTCCCCCAGGCCTAACCATAGAGGAACCACTGAGGACCAGATGAGCGGTTGATTGAGTGTGCTCGGTATTTCCAAACCCAGGGACACCGAGGGATTCAGGGATTCGTGGGGATACACGGCTACGGTGCTATCATTCTATGGAGGTTTATTGTGATGGGCGTTATAATTAAATACACTTCGGACGCTCAATGTGCGGCCATACAAGGGGCTGTAGCAATTTGGTGAATAGGGCACGGTCAACTAGGGGAGAGAGAAAGAGAGAGAGAGAGAGAGAGAGGGAGAGAGAGAGAGAGAGAGAGAGAGAGAGGGAGAGACAGGAGAGAGGGAGACAGAGAGGGGGGTAGACAGTGGGGCGTGAGTGCTGTAGCAATTTGGTGAATAGGGCACAGTCAACTAGGTGTTGACAGGAGGGGGGAGATAGAGGGGGGAGATAGAGAGAGAGGGGGGGAAAAGAGAGAAAGACAGAGATATATATAGAGAAAGGAAGAACTACAGGGATAGATAGAAAGAGAGAAATAAAGGGAGGAGAGATACACACAGGAAGAAAGAGAAATAGACAGAACGAGAAAGAGAAAGAGATAGAGAGAAAATACGAGAGAGAGAGAGAGAGAGAGAGAGAGAGAGAGAGAGAGGGGAAAAGAGAGAGGTATGAAAGTAATAGAAGCAAGATGTGCGAAAATGAAAGAGAGCAGAAATTGAAAAATGAGGAAAGAAATGACAGAAATTTAACCTAGACCTATCGTAGTGACATTTTCTGAATATCCAAACCATTTTTCCAAAATTACATTTCATTTTAACTACTTCGCCATGATAACAAGTTTGCACAAACAAATTATTGGTGCTTGTGTGAACAAAATCTTTCCACGATAAGAAAAAAAAAACATACTTTTTTAAAGTCACAAAAGTCTCTATCAAGAAAGCAACTCTTGTTGTAGATTCAATTTTACTAAATTTTTTCCTGTTTTACCTGTCCAACTATCCAATACATTCCACACAAAGAATATTTGAGAACTAATTTATCTCAATCAACGACTTTTTCTGATAACGGAAGGAAAGCAGGTTTATAAATGTCAAAATATTTAAACATTTTTTGTTTGTATTAATTGTGTTTCGTTTTTGGGTTGTTGTTTTATTTTTTTCATAGTTTGTTATAAAAACACTACCAGACACAAAATTGAGAACAAGGGCAAATGTTTCTTTAAATTGGGATTGAGTTAAGTTGGTTTAACGTCTAACATCAGCATTATATTGTGGACGGGCCCCAAGACTGACGTCTGACAATTTTATGTGCTGTCACACACGAGACAGGGCGGGTATACCATGACTCATGTCTCAGCCAGTCACATTAAACTTTCACTGGCATAACCAGCAGGGAGCGCAATCGTCAGGGCTCGAACCCGGACCTTTTGCGTCCGAAGCCGATGTTCTACTGCCGGGCCACCTCGCCTCCCTCTTTAAATTTGAGACAAATATAACCAGTTTTATCTTACAGAAAAACTTTGCCCAGTTGTATATTATAATTACATTCATTTTTTAAACACCCAGTACCACAGATTTAGAGTACTTTGTAGGAGGGAGATTACTTATACAACGGAGGTGACATATTTATGTACAATATAACAGGTGGTATAATTATGTCTTAGACGACAAATTAATTAATCGCCATGAAAGTCAGATTGTAGAGCTTTGACCAACGAGCAGTGGATCTCTAGTTCGAACACATTTTTACATAACAAGATTAATAGTGATCTATTTATTTTAAATCAATAATTATCATAGTTTGGACAAAATAATACTTAGTGAGTATTTTTTCGTTCGACCTACAAGCCTACTAGACTAAAATGTAAACTTTCCTAATTGTACGTAATAACATCATGATATAGCTCATTTTGTTTCATAAAACAAATGTTTGTTTATTTCGGTGACACTGTCTGTTATTTTTGAAAACTTTGGTTCAGAACCAAAGTGAGCTATATTATAAAATTACTAGTGAGAGCTGGGACAGTTTACATTTTCAGGCTAGTAGGTCGGTACACTGAACAAAACAACAACAACAACAACAACAACAACAACAACAACAACAACAGCAACAGCAACAACAACTAACAAAGAACCTCTCTGAGCATCACTTTGTCCTAACTATGGTAGAAAATATTAATATAATACAGAGAAGCGGGCCAACAACTATAGAGGCTTTAACAGACAGAGCTAGACCTAGGGACCAAATAATGGTGCTAGAGAGAAAATAAGGTGGAAATAGGTTAGAAGGGACAGCCACAAACCTACGTCTAGCTTGAGACCACAGATAAGACAAGTAGACATAGACACATTTTTAGACAAATGACATGGACGGGGATCGAACGGACGGGGATCGAACCCGCACCTTCTATTCGGCATCAATTCGCCTAACCAAGGCGAAGACCAGTGTGCTTTGTGTCTGTTCGTTCTAACGTAGAAATTATAAAGATATAGATCACTGTTACCCTTGTTATACAAAAATGTTTTCACTTCAGTCGTTCGACGACTTGCCCGTTCTAGAAAGCTGTCTTGGCAACTACCTAATCAGTAAGGTAAAACGAGGCCGTCAGAGCGGGACTCGAACCCAGGCCTTCCGGAGCAAAAGCTGACGGTCTAACCAATACGCTACCATACTACTCCAGTTAGCCATGGAAGAACTGGCTCAAGTAGTAAACCGTTGATCTAAAGATCGTGGGGTTCGTGGTTCGAATACAAATTTTATTTGTCCAATTTCGTTCCCTGTAACTGGTTGTGTCGGTGTCAGAATAATGTCACTGGCTGAGACAGGCGTCTATGTATCCCCGTCTTATCTCGACTGTGGCAGCACGTAAACTTGTCAGACGTTAATCTATAGGCTCGTCCATAAAATAGACTACACAGTACTGACGTTGGACAACAAACCAACTTTACTCCAACTCCGCATCGATTAACCTTCGTGTTGACACTGCTCAGATGTTGGAAATTGCAAATCGATAAAAAACAAAAAAAACAACAACAAAAAAGCAAAAAAGTATCGCTAAGTAATGGTAGAATAACTGTTTTCCGATAACTGAATTTCTTAGCCTAGGGTAAACATGAGGAGGTAGGAAAGTATTCGCACATCAAAGGGGGGACAAATATATGGACATTTCTTCTGTCAGTCCGGCTCATTGACTTTCTCTCTGTTTCGTTTGTTTTGGTTTATTTCTCCCGTTGAACTTTCTCTCATTTTCTCTGTCTCTGTTTGTCTCCCTTTGTCTCTCTCTTTCTCCTTATTGACGATGAGTTTCATAACCTTTTTATTTGCAAAGCCCTAATTAAATTACAAAAAAATGTCTTTGCTACACTCTCCCCCCTTCTCTTTCTTCCTACCTACCAAAAGCTATCTACTCTCTCTCTCTCTCTCTCTCTCTCTCTCTCTCTCTCTCTCTCTCTCTCTCTCTCTCTCTCTCTCTCTCTCTCTGACTATCCTATGACCCACGCCAAGTTTTAAACGCCCCACTCCCAATTGAATCTAACCTCCCCCTTACTGTCAGCTAATGCCAATTTGCATCTCCATCAAACCTTAACTCGAATAAATTGAAAGTCAAAAAGATATCTCTTTTCTCCCTTGCGTGATCTTGAACTCACACGCGAATTACGGAGGCGCGGCGCTCAAACCTCCGGATTTTTCCGTTCTTTCGACCATTATTAAATCTTCAAGGTTTGGGGAGCTTTTATTTACCCCGCTCACAAAGTCAACAATATAGAGACGCACAAGACATCATGAATAATTCATCGTCTGGAATCTGGAATCATTTGGTCACTGGACATAGGGCAGTGTTGACCAGTTGACCACAGCCGTCTGTTTCTTTCGCTTCATCTGGCCTTGATGTTTTAAGGGCGTAAGTACAAAGTCGCGGTATCTTACGGCTCGTCATAAGTCTTTCTTATTCGCATATTACGATGAGTCGTAAGCTACCGCGATGTTGTACTTATGGCCTCTAATATCTGCCTAAGGGCTTTTAATATCTTTTCCCTATCTGTCTGACGCGACATCGTTATATTCATCTGCTTAACTTGGTCTCGTGTGAAATAACTAAGGTATATTGGACTTTTTACTGGCAAAAATGTTAGAAGGTTCCATTTTCTGCTCATACCTCCAGGTGTTTCAGTCTGTTCCTTAAAGTGCAATGCCAGCGACAAGGCGATACTGTGAACAATTATTCGTGTGCCCAACGTTTGACAACTTTGCTTGCTAGCACAAAATAATGCGACAGTGCGGGTATACCATGACTGACATGAGATTAGCCCGTTATAAATCTGATCCAAACGCCATCATAATTATAGGCCCCGGTACAAAACTGATTTCCTAGGGCGGCTGGTGCCTTTGGGCAGGGTGGGCAGTGCCCGACCTGTTTCGCTAAGAAGGGGTTGTTTTACAAAAATACAATGTACAAAATAATATGACAAATATTAAAATCAATAATAAATGTATCCGTCAGACTCTGCAACTAAAAGAGATTAAACCATAATGACAGTACGCTCTTTCCGGGCGCGACGTGGTTTAGATTTACGTCAGCGTAACTCTGTTTTAAGTTTCAACATCTCAGTGCCGAGTAGAGTCCCCTTTCACCAAGGTGGGCTAATGTGGATTTGCCCAACCTCCTTGTAGTGTTCCTCAATACCAAATTGGACTTAGACCCTAGTGTTTTCCATGTCCTCAAAATAAGCGTTATTTTTTTCTGATACCTTGAACCAAATCCTTTCATATTTCTTGAAGTTATCACTATAGGCCTCTGCATCGATTCGAGCAAATCTCTAGTAATAAGATTAATTTAAATATATAATTTAAATATATACATATAGGCCCCCTATTGATATACAATGATATATTTATTGTTTTTAACCTACAAGATTAAAACCAGCGATGAATTAAATATGGTTTAGCATTAGTTTAAACAGGCAATAC
>RQTK01000057.1:451949-467654 GCA_003991915.1 Elysia chlorotica | reverse complement strand
TGGTGGTGTTTTGCGGGGGGGGTGGGGGGGGGGGTGTATCCAGATAGGAAAAAGCTAAAATGGTGGGAAATTGTTGTTATTTGAGGTTTTACGATAAAGGGTCTCATAGTGAAACGATGACAACAATAGGTCACATTTCTATATATAAGACTCACGGAGCCAACTCTCTTTCCTTCTTTCTTTCTCTGTCTCTCTCTATCTCTTTCTCTCTGTTTTCTCAGTGCAACATTTTACACAGCTAGCATACATCAATTGTCCTTTCTTCCTTTATACCTTGCTCTGTCCGTTCACCTGTCTAGCCAACTGTAAACCATCTGCACCAAAAAGCTAATAGCCTATAAACACTATCAATTATTCAGCGCAATCTAACATTAACCCTGTTGGCATCACATAAAATTGCCAGACGTCAGTCCCAGGGCCCGTTCACAATATCGTCTATATATGGCTAATGTTGGACGTGAAAGCAACTCAAAAGCAACAACAACTTCCCCTCTCTATCGTTTTCTATGTATCATGTGTTTTTCTACCTCTCTTTCTACGGCCCCACTCTCTCTCTCCTTCTTTCTCTCTCTCTTTGTCTTACTATCTATCTAGCGGTGTCTCTCTCTGTCTTCACCCTTTCTCTCTGCCCCCCTCTACCTCTCTCTATTCTCAGTGCTACCTTTCACACAGCTAGCATATATCAGTTGTCCTTTATTCTTTTATATCTTGCTCTGTCAACGCACCTGTAAACCATCTGCAGCAAAAAGCTAATAGCCAATAAAGACTATCAATTATTCAACGCAATCTAACATAAACCATTTAGGCGTCCAGAATTTCCAAATGGTGTTCAGCACAACAGCTGCAGTCATCTTTTTATTTTAATTCTACAAAATACAACGTTTGGGTTTTGTTTTTGTTTTTGTTTTTTTGCCACTTTTGAACGTTAAATGGTCATCCCTTATGTTTTCAGAAAGTATGGGTGACATTTGCACAAAATTGTTCTTTTAATTTTAGCTCACGGCTTAATTGTTGCCTTCAATTAAAAAAAAGACGAAAATAAAAATAAGCATTAAAAATAAGGGGCCAGCTGCGATTATATGGTTGGTTTTTCATTGGCCCAGGAACGCTTTTTGAATAAATCAAGTTGTAAAATAATACTTAACCTAGGAAGGCCGATAGGTAGAGTACAGGAGGTCCATAGTGCAAGGTCGGGTATTCGATTCCCATCGAGTATCTCCATATAGCTTAATGGATAGACATCTCACCTCTAAATGATTCCAGATTTTAAAAAAAAATGTTTGTGTGACAGTAATGAAAAATAGTAGTGTTTTACAAAAAGTCAAGTATATATGGTTACTAACATAATAAAATATGAATAGAGTTATGAAAGTAACCTTTCAGAGAGAAAGTATTTTATAATCTTTTTGATGAAATACTTGGTGTGATCACAAGCCCACTTCTTTCTTTTTCTAGTGCAGGGTACCAGTCGTCCTGACAAAGGATTTGAACTTAAGACCTCTGAAATAGAAGTCACTGGCTCTACCGACTGGGTCAATTGTAATTAATTTAGTTTACATGAATTCATAGTATATGTGTATGGCCATTAAATTCTATACCAAAAGGACCAAGATTGCCCACCCAATTCAAAGCGCTTTTTAGTGCCGGCAGTTTTGGGAATACAAAATTTAAAAAAAAAGAACGTGATACAGGTTACAATGTTTGCTAATAGGCAATGTACAACATCCATCTTTTGAGGGACCTGTATTCTTAGGATACTGTTCTTATCAACACAGCGTTTAAATTCTCATTCAATGATACTTTTGAAACTATAGCATGGTCTTGTTCGGGGTAAAAACAGAAAAATTAACACCCCAGTTTAAAAAAGGTTTAAATCATTGATAGTCATTGAACAAAAATTCGGTTACGGTGAAAGGTAGCACATAATATAACATTTACGCCTCAATGTTCTCTGGTCCATGTGACTTCCGCTATATTTGATCAATGTAGAAATACAATATATCTGATGCAACGTTCTGTAAGTTCCTGTCATTTTCCTCACGTTTATCATGGTATTATCCAGCCTGTTTCCTAGACTTAGCGTTATCCCCGAAGATGGAATTTGGTCACTCGATTTACTTAGTCCAGGCAGGTCCAGGGTTGATCCAGTTCTATAGAGGGAGAGAGAGAGAGAGAGAGAGAGAGAGAGAGAGAGTGAGAGGGAGAGAGTGAGAGAGAGTGAGAGAGAGTGAGAGAGAGAAAGAGAGAGAGAGACAGACAGACAGAGAGAGAGAAAGAGAGAGAGAGAGGGCGGGAGAGAGAGAAAGAGAGAGAGATAGAGAGATTGAGAGATAGGAAGAGAGTGAGAGAGATGAGAGAGAGAGTGAGCGAGAGAGATTGAGAGAGAGTGTGGGAGAGAGTGAGAGAGAGTGAGAAAGAGAGAGAGAGAAAGAGAGATAGACAGAGAGAGAGAGAAAAAGAGAGAGAGAGAGAGAGAGAGAGAGAGAGACGAGAGAGAGAGAGACGAGAGAGAGACGAGAGAGACGAGAGAGAGAGACGAGAGAGACGAGAGAGACGAGAGAGAGAGACGAGAGAGAGACGAGAGAGAGACGAGAGAGAGAGAGACGAGAGAGATACAGGGATTTATGGTAACGGGATGGATTAGCCTTATTCTGGCAAATGTATGTGCCAACCCACATCATTGGCTTATGCGAGGAATGTAGATATCTAGTTTTGGGACATTGTATTCCTTTATTATTATTCTACATTTTTACTTGGTTTGAGTTTGATATTGATTGTTTAATACATTTAGTGATACTGGGCTCCTACGGGTTATTAAGTGATTGGGTTTGATTCTTAACGTCAAGCATCAGAAGAAAGACTGTGTTGTGGACGGGTGCCAAAATTAATGTCTGACATATCTACATGCCAAACTTATATCAAAATGAGACAGCAATACGAACTGATGCCACTAATAGAGCGTTGGTCTCACAATCATGGAGGTCCTCGATTCGAAACCCACAATCGAACTACCCGTCCCTTAATGATTGGACCATTATCAGTGTAATATGACCGGCTCAGACAGGAGTCATGCTATCTCCGACTCTACACTGTCTCGAATGCGGCAGCACGAAACTTAGTTGTCAGACTTTAGTTTTGGGCCCCTTCCAAGCTATAGAATTAAGTCCTGTAAATTGAACCCTTGGTTGCCTTCCTGAAGGTGGTGGATGATACCAACGAAACGACTTTATACCTATTAGGGCGTTAGTAACTATAGTTATGTTAAAAATATTATTGCTTCAAAAGACTTTGTTGCTGTGTTGACGGGTTGGTTTGTCAGTTTTGAGTGTTGTAACTTCCTTTTTGTTATCGAGTAAAAAGTTGTATAAAGCTCAGTGTAACTCGACTTTCTCACTAACGTATACCTTTTTATCACATAAATAATGCCTTTTTGCATCCGTATCTGCCTCCCTTTTGGAAAGTCTCTAGTGAACAAAAGATACATCTTGCTGGCTCCATAACCATTCGAAACGAAATGCAAGATATTGTTCTAAGCAAGCTAGATTTAATTCCACGGGTTCTTATAAAAATTATTTCCCTCACAATAGCGCAGTATTTAGGTACGTAAGTAGGTTGATAAATAGGAAAGTACGAAGATAGAAAGATAAGTGTGTAAGTACATGGATAGATAGATAGGTAGGTAGGTAAACGGATATATAAATGCATAGATAAGGTTTAAACATAGATATAAATTTAGAAATATTAGAAAGAACAAATTATATACACTTTTGACAAAATATGGACATACAATCATAAACAGTTTAAAGAAAATAAAAACATATTGACGTAAAGTAAAAACGTAACGTAAAACAATAAAGGAGCTCCCCAAAATATTTTGCAAAAAAGACGGCCGAAAACGCGCCTCTCAGCGTCTTCAGGTAGTGAATTCTCTGTGTGTGTGGTATGTGTGGCATATTGCATGAGTGGGTGTGGGTGTGGGTGCGAGTGTGGGTGTGGGAGTGGGTGTGGGTGGGAGTGGGAGTGGGTATTGGTAGGAATGTGTGTGTGTGTGGGAGTGAGAGTGGGTGGGAGTGGGTGTGTGTTGGAGTGAGTGTGGGTGTGGGTGGGAGTGGGGGTGTGGGAGTGGGTGGGAGTGAGTGTGGGTGGGAGTGAGTGTGGGTGGGAGTGAGTGTGGGTGGGAGTGAGTGGGTGACTATGTGTAAGTCGCTGGTGCAGTGCTAGTCTTTGCATGCCAATATTCTTAGCGTGCGTGAGAGTAGGTGGAAGAGGGTGTGTTTGATATGGGTGAGTGCGTGTGTGTGGTATGTGTTAGTGGGAGCGGGTAACTGTATGTATGTCTCTGATGCAGTGCTAGTCCGCGCATGACATATTCTTAGCGTGAGTGTGGTATGGGTGTGTGTGTGTATGCGTGTGTCTGTGTGAGGGGGTGAGTTACTGTATCTATGTCTCTGAAGCAGTGCTAGTCTGCGCATGACAATATTCTTAGCGTGAGTACCCAGTCCACCTCACATTACTTTTTCCCCAACCAGGACCACGGAAATCTGAAACCTATGCGAACTCTCTTACTTTAGTCCTCAGACAATATTCCCCTGGCTCCTGACTCTGCACTTACATTTGCATAACTGAATTCAGCTGGATTCCAAGTGGTGTATCAAAGAACTCCTGGCCGTCCCAGATTTGGCAAGCGGCTACTGAGCTAGTGGAAGGCACTTCCATCTTAATGGTAAAAAGAAAAGTTCGGGATAATTTATGGGTAGCGGTAGTGCCAAACCTCGAGGATGAAGATCTTATGCTCTGATGGGAGACTTAGTGCGGATCTAGGATTTACTGCAAGGATTTTTTTTTTCGTATTTTATGTAACTGTTTATGATATTGATTTTGTTGTTTATAATTATGTTGTTGATGATGTTGTTGTTGTGAGTGTTGATGATGATGTTGATGTTGTTTTTGTTGATGTTGCTGTTGTTGTTGAGGATGCTGTTGTTGTTGATACTGTTGTTGTTGTTTTTGATACTGTTGTTGATGATATTGTTGTTGTATTGTTGTTCTGAAACGTATTGCAAAGGTAGCTCATAGTCTTGAAGTATACTAAATTTTTCGTTAACTGCGCAGGTTGTGTGACATCATTAATTTGTTGATATCAGGTTGTAAGTACAATTTCAAGATCTTTTGTTACTATCTTAAGACGAGTTGTAAGTTGTAAGCTACCGAGACTATTTGCTTACGACCCATTATGTTTTCTATGATCAATAATTTTAAGCCTATCGAGCTAATGATGTATTTTCCCCCATGTCCAATATATTATCCGTGTGGTGGGGACTAAGCAATAGATACTTTATACTATTGTACATGTTTCTAGATTGTCAATATTGCTGAGATGAGGAATTAGATTGTGCCAGAACAAAAAATGTCTCTGGGCTTCGCGTAGCAAGTGTAACGGTGCTAATTAATTTAAAGTGTGGCAGTGTGTGTGTGTGTGTGTGTGTGTGTGTGGAGGGTAGGGGTGGGGAGGGGGTGAAGCAAGCGGTTCTACCAATCGGGAAATCGTCGGTTCAAAACTCACGATCAATCAAAACATTTTTTAGCTGATTATTCCGACAGCAGCGTATAAATTAGAAGCATAAAATAATGCCCTGCTTCTTGGATACATTCAGTTCGTTTCAGAAATGCCAACTTAATTTACGTAGCTCAATTATAACGAGGCCTTGCCCTATTTTCCTCGTTCAGTGTTTTTATAATTTTATGTTCATCATTGAACAAAGAAAATAATTTATGCTAATTATTGTGTGTATATGTACTTTTTTGTTTTCACAGTACTTGCCACCTTAGTACTTTATTCTAGAGTAAATATAAACATTCGAAATTTTTGCTTACCTGGTGAAATTCCAGAAAAACTCGACTGTTTAGCATACTGTATATGACGTTGCATTACAATTTCCAATTCGTGGTTTCATATTTGATATTAGCTTCAAAGGGCTATATTTCCTCTATTGTTATGACTTTCAAAATTTAATTAAAAAAAATAATGTTACCATAATAAATTTTGAGATGGGAATTGCCGGAAAGATGAAGCGATAGACTTTTATTGAATTTCTTTTCGTGCAACGCTTTTTGTTTCTGAGAAAACTGCCCTTTGTATTATTATACAATCATAACTTATTAGTAGTAAAAATTGCAGTGTTTTTCCCGATGCTTTTTGCCAATTGTTAACCACTGCATAATCTTTAATTTAAGAAATTCCCAATCTTAGCAAGATAATTCTCAATGCAACAATTTTCTGTAGATCTAGATCTATCTTTGTGATTCTCAAACTAACCTTAAGAGTTTTAAAAAAAGATTCCGACTACGCGTTTTGCGCTTTTGAGAAAAAAAACCGATCGAAAGTTTGGACTATACCACATTTATAACAGTTTCATTAAACATAATTTTTTTTTTATCATTTTATAACCAGGCTTTCAATCGCTGCACTTTATTGTCTAGGTGATTAATTTTGTTCAAATTAAATATTTGCTTGCTGTCACCTCTAATTTTACAAAACGACAGGTTGAGCTTTTTTAATGTCACCTCAGGAAAATTTATTGAATTTTGCAGACATTAATGTATTGAGCTTGGCGGATTTTAGATTTAATTAATTCTTCTATTTTTAAATATAATCTATAGAGCCGGCTAGATCTTTGCGTTTTATTCCTGCAGCCTCACCATACCCAACAGACGATGTAGATATATAAAACCTAGAATGTCGTTAATTCCAGCCTCCTGTACATCAGGCAAATTGATTTAATTGCCTTTATTTTTCGCTGTTTAGGATTTATCAGCGAAACCTAGGAGACGTTAAAACCCTAATATATGGAGGAGGGAGAGAGCGGTCTTTCTATAGAAAAGCTCTTGTCGTTATTTTCTCACAGCAGACAGGAGGGAGATTTTTTAGCTGGTCAAACCAACCTTATTATTTTTTTAGTCTAGGGTGGAGTGGATAGTGATTTATCGTTTCATGCGAGTCATAGTTGAGACCTTGCAAATAACGGGGCTCATTTGGAAACAAAGACGATATCTGAGGGAATCTGCACCGGCGTCCAATCATACGTCTATCCTAGACCCACGGAACCAATCAGCGATCAGAAAACAACACGCCTAAAGGGCACGATTACGTTATCCGATATCACGCCGTGGGTCGCAAGGCACGGAATGTATTAATACATTACTGAGGCCAGAGTGAGCCGGAAGGAAGGTTCAATTATTCAAGTGTTCAGAGTGACAAATTATCGGGGATCTCCGCACATTCGTGTTGGGGGCGCCAGATTCCGAGGCCTGATGGTGTGACATTGAACGCCCCTCTAGCGTGGATTAAGCTTCATAAACTGTCGGGATTACAGCATCTGGGGGCATCTACAGGTGTTGTTTGGTGCTTGCATCCTTGGTAACGGTTTGATCATTTCTGTGTACTCTAAGACAAAATCAGTGTAGAATTATGTTGTGCGTTTTCTTCTTGTTTTGTTTTATTAAATCACGTCTAGACTTATCCTTGTCTTTTTTTCTTCCCTATGTTGGCGTTTTCATCGGTACCGATTAGACCATCTTTGTACTTCGGGATAAAATCAAGTAGAAGAGATGTTTCATTATTTTTTCCTAGTTTTTCGTTTCTTTGTTTTACATTCCAGTTAGATGATGGGTATGTCATCAATAAAGCTTAGATCATCTTTGTACCTCTGTGTACAGTAGCTCTCTAGCGTGGATTAAGTTTCATAAACTGCCGGGATTGCAGCATCTGTGGGCACCTACAGGTGTTGTTTGGTGCTGCCTTCCTTGGTAACGGTTGGATTATTCTTGTGTACTCTAAGACAAAATCAGTGTAGAAGTAAATGCGATAATCTTCTTGTGTCTTTATTTTCTAGTAGATCCAGACTTACTCTTGTCTCCGTCTTTTCCCTAGATTGGCGTTTTCATCGGTACCGATTAGACCATCTATGTACTTCGGGACAAAATCAAGTAGAAAAGATGTTTGGTTATTTTTTCCTAGTTTTTCGTTTGTTTGTTTTACATTCCAGTTAGATGATGGGGATGTCATCAATAAGGCTTAGATCATCTTTGTACCTCTGTGTATTCTGAGGCTGGTTGGTAAGACTCTAGTCACCTTTCTAGCGTGGATTAAGCTTCATAAACTGTGTGGATTTTTTTCAGCATCTGAATCATCAAGAGGTGTTGTTTGGTGCTGCATTCCATGGTAACGTTTTGATTATCTGTGTACTCTATGACAAAATCAGTGAAGCAAATAATGTGTGTAAAGGGTGTTTTTTCTTCTGTTTTATTGTTTTGTTTTATGAAATCGCGTACATATTGGTATATCCTGTTTTCGTAAATTCTCTTAGTTTGGATTTTTCTCGATAACCGTTTGATCATTTTCTGTGATCTAAGACTCTCCCAAGTAAAAGCGATAATTTTATTGTTTCTTTTTTTTATTATTTGCTAATAAAATCTAGTAGATATAGACTTAGGTTTGTTTTCAATTTGTTGTTTCTCTTTGGTGGTATTGTTTTAAATAACAATTATTATTGCCGGATAATCTTTGTAACATCCAGAGTACTCTAAGTAGAAGAAGATGCGATAATATTCTAATTGTTGTTTTTTTTTAATTTTCTAGTAGATTTAGAATGGTGTTGTATTCGTTTTTTTCTTCACTTTGGGTTTTCCTCAATAACGATTAGATCTGTCTATGTACTTTCGAACAATATCAAGCGGAAGCAATGAGTATTGTTTTAAATAACAATTATTATTGCCGGATAATCTTTGTACCACGGTACACTTGTAAAGTTGATTGGTGAGACGCGGGTCACGTATATGTGTGTCCACAGTGTGGATTAAGTTTCATAAAATGTGTGGATTTCATACAAAATCTGGACCATCTAGACGTGTTGATTGGTGCTGAATTCTTGGTGATTTCCATTTCTGTTACTCTAGGAGAACTCAAGATAATGTTTTTTTAATGATTTTTGCTGTTATTTGGTTTTTCAACTTTTTTGTGTTTTTTTTTTCTAATATATAACGACTTGTTATTGTTTTCGTCAATTCGCATTTTTTAAAATAACGACCGGATCACCATTTTACCAAATTAGACTCACGTCGAAGATATTTATGTTTTAATACTATAAAATGTTTAATCATCTTTGTTTTCTTAAATATATCATGCCTAATTTTAACTTTCAACTAAGAATACAGAAAAGGCAAAAACAATTAATTTAGTAAAATAAATATTCTAGTAGTCCCGTAAACGAAATTATTAATCGTAAAAAACTTCATTTCGAAATGCGGCGATAAGCAAACTTCTAATTCATGAGGAAATAAGGAAAGTTATCAATATTTATTAATTAAATATTCTCTGTACCCTTGACCTTTTTTCTCTCACGAACTTAATTGGTATGGTAGTGATGTGTTGAATTGTTTTTTTTAAACCGACTTCTGGTGTACTTTTTTTTTTAGTGTAAACGCTGTGTATTTTAACAGAAACAAACACAAATATCTTCCTCCCATTGTTTTCATATTCGTCTCTAGATTTTAATGTGCAATGCGCGGTAGAATTAAAGAAACGTCCTATATTTTTAAAACCCCAAACCTTTGTTTAGATGAAATCCTTTTGGGGTTTCCCTAACTATGGAGTCTTCCGCCCGCTGCGCTTTTTGTATTTTGTATGGGTTCGTTTATTATTCATGAAATTTGTAATTATCAGCGCCTCATAGTGTTTGCTTAGGGCTCTGTTGAAATGTCAGGGGAGGTAAGCAGGATCGTGCCTCTGCGACTTTAAACTAGGCTTCATAATATTTTATTACAGTTAAAAGTCTATACATGAAGTAGAGTTATACGGCATAGGTTCAGAGGGAAGAAACGGGAATTAACTCAAAGAGTATGAAATGTAGGGTAGAAAATGTAGGCCTATTATTTTATCTTTTGATAGAACGCGAAATCCCGGCTGAATGTACGGTGTATTTTTTTTCATCTCCCTGTGAATCCGTACAAGTGTAGTACACTGCAGTCAGAAATAGGTTAAAATATGTCAGGCTTTTTTTTTTCTCTTATGTAAAAAGCATAGAAAACGAGTAATGAAAACCTGAGTGAGAATTGATTAAGCTGTCATAATTCAAGGAAGTACCCAACGTGGGGATTCGAACCTTGAATGGATAAATCAATGATCCAATTAGCTCTCTATGTCAAAATTTCGATGGGCATACTTGCACTGAATATGATACACACAGTCTTATGTTAACGAAGGTACTGATATCAATGTTATTGCCCCATTCTAGAGGTATACACATCTAGTATAGAAATACAAATGCCACCAGTAGAATAACATCTTGGATTGCCATTTCTTAACACCCTTGATAATATAGAAAGCTGTTTTCTCTTACATGGAACGCCATCTTAATAGTACGCAATGTAGATCTAGCTAAAAAGGTTGGAAGCTATATGGACATCCCTTTATAGGGATGCCCAAAACCGAGTCAGATGGAGAGGCGTTGCTTTGGCCCTATGTTCCTCCGGGGACCCAGAGGCATAAGTCATGTCAAGTTATGTGTCTAATGTTTGGGCTATCCACTCCACCATTCTAATGCCCAGGCGCTTTGTATATTGTTCTACTTAATATTAGTCCTCTATCTTTTTTTTCATTTCTTTACACACAAACATTTTGTTCACATTAGATGGGACGAAAGAAAACCTTAGAATAATTAAAGGGCATATCAATGGTTTAGGCGATTGTGGTATAAAAAGAGCAACACGTTTTACATCACTAATTTAATTGTGTACTAAATCAACAAGTTCAGAGTGGGGAGAGAGAGAGAGGGGAGAGAGAGAGAGAGAGAGAGAGAGAGAGAGACAGAGAGAGACAGAGAGACAGAGAGAGAGAGAGAGAGAGAGAGAGAGAGAGAGAGACAGAGACAGAGAGACAGAGACAGATAGAAAGAGGAGAGAGACAAATAAAAAATAATTAATAGAAAACAAAGCTCAAAACATATTGATACTCCTGGGTAAAGATGTCAACAAAGAAACCGAACAATCCAGAACTGCACACACCAGAAGTCGTATATATATCGCGTACATTCACAATCTCTTCGGGAATCCAAAAACCTTAGAAACGCGTCTTTTAATTAGAGCACGCGGCACTTGACAGAATCAAGTTGTGGAAATTAAAAAACAAAAAATCTCATTACCACCAGATAATGAGATTGGAAGCCTGGGGGAATGGGCTCAAAAACATCAATGAATTCCTGAAGTTGATTTGTTGAAAACACCAGACTCAACTCAACGAGGTGTCAAAGGCGACCGTTGAAGTCAATACAGTGTTTGTTTATATGTTTGTTGCTTAGTATCCAACTTTACTGCCATGTATCTCATAATGTGGATGGGTCCCAAGACTAAAGTCTGACAATTTTACATGTTGTACTGATAATATTCTAAAACAGTATGGGGGCGCAATCGAACGAATACATTTTAGTTAAAACGATGTAACCAAATCCAGGTGTATGTTTTTTTGCGTAAAGTTGGCAGGTATAAACCTACTGAGACAAGATAGTCTGGATTAATTTTTTTTTTATAAATTTTAGTTCTGAGGGGCGTCAGATAGACGAGTCGGTAGCGCTCTTGACAATCGTGTTAAAGTATATCAACACAGTGATGTTGCGTCATGCTAAATTAATAGGAAAGCTTTTCTTATTTTACGAATTATTTTAGGGGAAATTCTCAGAGCAAGAAGGTTTATAAATAGAAGGATAATTCAGTGAATTAAACGATGTTAAATCGGTGTTGCATAAAATATATTAGGAATGGTAAAAGTGAGCGAATTCGATTTAATTGTGAACTTAATAAATACTTAACTCAGACTGTTTTGAGTTTGTTTGTTGTTTTTTTTGCCGACAACCAATCTAGAGAGCATTAATATGAAATTTCCTATGTTACAATGTGCGCAATATTTCGCAAATGTTATCGAACATGTTTTCATAAGTTATAATAATTTGCGTTTAAAAAGACAAGGTGCGCACGATGCGAAAGTCTTAATGTTCTTGCTTTTACTGAAATTGCTTGAAATCAAGTTCAATGGCAGTGTTTATAATCCTAGGACGCAAAGATGAAAAATTAATAAAATACTGCTTGAGTTTTATGAATGGTTTTCCCTGCCAGCGGTTTAGTACGGTAAAGCTTCGCTGTTTTAGAGGCAAACAATTGTAGCTGCCCTCTTTAGCTCTATGCAGCTTTGACAACATGCCTCTCAAACCGTGATGTGTAAGTCCAACAATATTCTAGAACCTGCATCTTAGCTGTGGGGGCGCGGTTGTCTAGGGGTAGAACATCGGCTTCCGACGCAAAAGGTCCCGAGTTCGAATCCTGGCTGTTGCGTTTCCTAGCTGGTTGGGTCGTGTCAGTATAATGTGACCGGTCTATCTCTCTCGCTCGCTCGCTCTCTCTCCCTCTCTCTCTCTCAAACGCTCACAATTGTCTGATTCCGCTTTATCCAATAGTCTGACATGTGTACTTATTATTATTTTTGCATTTAAGAGTCACAGCCTATTTATAATCCGATTACATCTTAGTGACAGACACCCAACAAGCAACTATCGCGGCTGTTCAATAGGAGATTGAAGCATGGACCTTGCGTTTTTTATTTGCGTGCTCTAACAATGAGGCCACCTTGTCCGCGAGTAGTGATATGCCGCTATGGCCTGTGTTAAGCTTTAGTGTGTGTTGTTGCTTAGCGTTTTTGGTCAGCACTGTATAGGCTATATTGCGGACTAATCCCAAGATTAATGTCTGATTAAGTTTCACGCTGCTACATAGAGACAGTGCGGGGATACCATGACTCTATCACAGCCGGTTACATTAAACTGACTCAGACCCAACCAATAGGGGACGAAATCGTCAAAGCGGGGCTCGAACTACGGATCTTCTGCGTCGGAAGCCAAATGTTTACCCCAGGGCTACCGCGCCCCATTAGGCTTCAAGGAGTGTGAAAAATCTGAACGAATCAACAAACTTAAGTGGTGAAGGGTCACGCACCGCGACAAACGTTTAGAGAACCTACTAAATATACATTACTATAAAGGGCAATTGAATTAAATTAAAATTATATAGGAGAGATAAAAAAGCATAACTAGTGATGAGAAAGTAAGCCATTTATAAACTGGGGTGTTGTGAACATACATGAAGAGGACTAAATAAAGCTGTGTGTGTGTAAAGGGTACAGCATATTTAACGTTTACTCCCTCCTCATTTTTCTGTTAATGTGGTTGATTTAAATACTCTAAATATATAGGCTGTACACCGAACTAAATTGTGCAAATTGTACAGAAATTGTGACACTCAACCTCATATACAATTAGTTTGACATATAAGTTAGGTATGGACGTAAAAAACAACCCAAGTAAAGGAATCAAAGCGATTGAAATTATAACAATTATAATATTATATCGTGTTTTATTTTAAAACTGGGAGTTTACTGGCTAAATGTTCAAGAGAAAAACGGATAAAGAGGTAATAAATCTACAAATGGTTCGGAGGGTGAAAGCGAAAAATTAGCATGTTGGAGATAGATAAAGGCAGATATGGAGAGAAAGAAAGAGAGCGAGAATTGGCAGGAACATTTTTTTCCCCCCCCCCCCCCAAAAGAAAAAAAACCCCAACAAAAACATACTAGATCCCATCAATATAATGATACCAAAAATTAGGTATAGCAATTTGAAAAGTGATTTAAATTCGGGATCTCTTGGTATTAACAAAATCCTTTAGGACTGATTTGTTTGGTAAGAACCTAATTTTGAAGAATGAAAGCTATTCCGTAAAAGTTGAACTCTCTTGCCCGCTCTTTATCTTTATTGGTCTTTCTGTCAGTCCGTCTTGCTCTCCCCCTCTCTACCTCTCTGTCTATCCCCCCCAATCTCTCTCTCTCTCTCTCTCTCTCTCTCTCTTTCTCTCTCTCTCTCTCTCTTTCTCTCTCTCCCTTTCTCTCTCTCAAACTACATTTTTATAAAAGTATTACCTCAATCCTAAGTTTTCTGCGGCCCACATTTTATCGGAAATTACCGGTCGGTCTTTATATAGAACTTCACATCGGATTTTCCGATGAAGCAATGCACAAAACACACTTTCTGTTCTTAGCTACCAATTTAATTTCACCATCCCAACGTGGAATTTACGGATTTTGAGTGGCCCATTAATTTCTTAAAAGAGATTAAAATTTCTAACGATATCCATTCGTCTGTTTTAGTTGCTTGCAGGCAAGATAAGGGGGTGTTTAGAAAGAGATGTCCAATATCATTTTGGACAGTCTTTTTTAAAGTTTATTTTTTTTAAACATTTTTAAACATTTTTAGCTTTGGCTAAAATTGGTGATACTAAATTTGGTATTATGTGTTCTTTTGTTAATCAATGTAAGCTACATTTTGTCTGACTATTTGTCTCTCTATCTAAATTAATTTGTCTAACCCCTCTCTCTCTATCCATCTCTCTTTTTATCTCTCTCGCTCTCTCTCTATTTCTCTCTCTTTGTATCTCTCTCTTTGTGTCTCTATGTGTCTTCCTATAGCTCTCTCATTCTATTTCTCATCATTCTAATCTCTCTATAATATTTTTTATATCCTTCTTTTTTTCCCCTTTTTACTTCTTTCTTTTTCTATATTTCCTATCTCTCTCTCTCGCTCTCTCTCTCTGTCTCATCTATCTTACTTTCATCATATCTTCCTATCTTTCTCGACTCATCCATGACATATCGCAAACTCAGCCAATCCCCACCCTATTAAAACAAGTGACCCAATTCAATTTTTAATCAGATTTTTTAAGTGGCCTTGGCAAAATACTTGGTACTATAAAAACAAAAAAACAGTACTAGACCCAGATTTGCATCACAGATAGTTTGGGTCATAGACTGAGAGAGAGAGAGAGAGAGAGAGAGAGAGAGAGAGAAGAGAGAAAGAGAGAGAGACAGAGAGAGAGAGAAAGAGAGAGAGAGAAAGAGAGAGAGAGAGAGAGAGAGAGAGAGAGAGAGAGAGAGAGAGAGAGAGAGAGAGAGAGAGAGAGAGAAGAGAGAGAGAGAGAGAGAGAGAGAGAGAGAGAGAGAGAGAGAGTGCAAGACAGTTAGCACTATCATTACAGTACGGTACGTGTAAAGATTTGCACATGTATTATGACATAGTTCTATCGAAATAATCTTGGTGCTATATGTAATTACAGTGGTTGTGATGGTGTTTTACTTGCTGCTGTTTTTGTCAATGCTACTGTTGTTGTTGTTATTGTTGTTTTTTTTTCATTATGATATACAGTAATCTACATTTTTCTAAGTTTTATGTCAATGTTTATGTATTTTTTAACCTCAATTGTGGCCGCCTATTAATCTTTTTTTCATCCTATAGTTTTACATATAATCTTCTATGGCCAAATTCATAATACAAAATTCGAGCGTACCACTTGAGCGGCCTTGGCAGGTTCTTTGGTATTTGTAATCTCTACTAAATCCAGCCTTGCATTACACAAAATGGACTTTGCGATTTACATGATGTTTACCTACGACATAATCACGCCCCTTACGCATGTGTTTTCTGATCGCTCTTTATTAGTGGTGCTAACTGGCTCAAGTCGTAGAGCGTTGGCCTCCAGATTTGGAGCTTCGCCGTTCGAATCCCACGATTGGTCAACATTTTTATTTTTTTATTTGTCCGATTTGGTTTCCGT
>RQTK01000057.1:424666-446252 GCA_003991915.1 Elysia chlorotica | reverse complement strand
GTGGAGGGGGAGGAAATAGCGAGGAGGAGGAGGGGGGGGGGGAGGAGCTTAACCCTGAAATTAAATATGCGTCTGACGAGCCAAAATGTTATCCCTAACACTATTTCGAAATGGCCTGCTCGGAGCCAATTTTTATCCAACAGGGGTTTAAAATCGGAAAGAACAAAGGAAAAAATGAGGAAAATTGGAGAAGAAGTTCCAATTATGGTTTAAAACAATTGCGCCTCCGTGATGGAGAAATCTGGAACACGGGCTTCGTTTTTTCCCCGAGCGACTCCAGGGATGCAAACGAAGTTGGAATCGAAGATTGAGAAAAAAAAATAAAGAATAAAAAGGAGTATAGTGGCTCAGTGTGTAGTGTGCGAGGCCTATAATCAAGAAGCTCAGGGCTTGATTCCCAATTAGGCTGCCAGGTTTTGGTTTGGCTGGGCGGGGGGCACGGTGGTTATGGGGTAGAACATCGGCTTTCTACGCGAAAGGTCCGTGGTTCGAGCCTTGGCGATTTCGCTCCCTACTGGCTGGGTCGGCGTCAGTTTAATGTGACTGACTGAAACAGGAGTCATGGCATCCACGTCCTATCTCGTGTGTGGCAGCATATAAAACTTTCAGACGTCAGTCTTGTGGCCCGTCCACAAATAAGTCTATGAGTAAAAGTAAAACACCAACCTAATTACACATAACCATAATAAAAGACAGGCAAACATCATGTTGATTAAAAGTTCCTGCTAAAAGAACTTGAATCAGGAAGTGAAATTTTTTTTTAATAAGAACTATAGTTCAATAATAAAAAAAAAGGCAGATGTTATTTTATGTAGGTGATCCTAAAAATGTCTTTTTTAAAAATTATGTTTTTATTCAAAGAATAAAACTAGTGATACACGTTAAATAATACCATTGAAAAGCCTGGTTGCAAAATAGCTTATTAAAATGTCCTTTGTAAACACTATAAATCTGTTGTTGTATATTTTATATAGAAATGCACTAAACCTTTTTCAAACAAAGTAGCGACATATATACCCACCTTCTGGGATACTCTGTATTGTCAATGGCATTACCATTACGTGTAAGAACGCCATATATTGAGCCTTCCATATCGTTACCAGTACACCAACAGCTTAGGCTACTGCCCACAAAATCAGGGATTTGAGAAGCTTCCTGTAGCAGGGTTTGATTTTCACCGTACTAATCCAGATATTGGCTCGCTTTTAGGCATTTTGGTCTCCACAGGTTATCGTCAGTGGGCTGTGGCACGCACCTTCCATAACAACAACAACAACAACAACAACAACAACAACAAAAACAACAACAACAACAACAAACAAACAAACAAACAATACATTGGCAAAAGCTATGGATAGTGTACTTATTAAAGTATACAATATTATAATAATATTAAAATAACATACAATATCAGATACAAATTAAAAAAAAAAAAAAACTTACGTCTATCCTTTTTATATCTTATACAGCAACAATATTTTTACGAGCTTAAGAATTCACTTCATGCTAAAAAGTTGAATATTGTAACGCTCATGGGGGGTGGGGGGGGGGGGTTCATGGAGTAGAACATCGGCTTCCGAAGCAAAAGGTCCGGGTTCGAATCCTGGCGATTGCGCTCCCTTATGGTTGGGTCGGCGTCAGTTTAATGTGACCGGCTGAGACAGGAATCATGGTATCCCCGACCTGTCTCGTGTGTGGCAGCACATAAAATTAGCAGACATCAGTCTTGGGGCCCGTCCACAATATAACCTATATAGTGCTGATGTTGGACGTTAAACCAACTCAACAACAGTAACGCTTATACCCCCCCCCCTGTTTTACCCCGAAACACACACTCAGAAAGGCTTCATCTGATAGAGATCCAAACATTCTGTATCATTCTATATACCCATTTCAAAAGAATCAAAAAAGGTTGGTGTAAAGATGACCTAATATACACTACATTGTTGACCATCTAATAGAATGCATGCCCTCAATAAACATATTTATACTAATTCTTATTGTCACTCCTTGTCTGTTGATACACTATTTGAAACCATAATTAAATCTGCAGTTTGACGCTGCGTGATTTAATCAGAATTGGGGTCGACACCAAAGATTTGGCTAAATTTACTCCTCAGGCTGCCTGGAATTAAAAAAAGCAACAGCATCAAAATGTTAATTAAATAATGGGAAAACATTGAGCGTTTCCGAAGAAGGGATGACAAAAATAAAGAAAGAGAGAAGAGAAAGAAAGAAGAGAGAGAGAGAGAGAGAGAGAGAGTGAGAGAGAAAGAGAGAGAGAGAGAGAGAGAGAGAGAGACACACACATAGCACACATAGAGACAGAGAGAGACACAGAGACTAAGAGAGAGAGACCGACAGATAGACAGACAGACAGACGGACAGACAGAAAGAAACCAACACATGGAAATGGTGAGAGCACACACTTTTACATTTTTACAAATAGACAGACAAACAAACAAACACAGGGGAATATAATGCATGCACAGAGAAGCCAGAAGAAGAAATAAAGAAGAAGGAGAAAGCGTACGGAGAGATCGACAAAGAGAGGAAAGATATAGATAAATAGAGGAAAGAGAAAACGATAGAACGCAGTAAGAGGAGTAAGTGAAGACTACAGAGACAGACAGAAAAACAGACACACAGACGCAGAGAAACATAAAAAGATAGAGACATAAATAGAGACAGATAGATAAGAGAACGAGGAAAAAAATTAATGAATTCGGAGATTGAACAAGATAAAAATGTTTGCTGCAATCATAGCTAAGTTATAACAAAAGAGCTAAATGAATAAAATTGTAATATTTCCATCAAAACCACTAATTTATATAACAAAACTTACGCACCGTTTTGCATGTTTTTTTGAAATTCCCGTTGGCACAACCGTTCGATTAGCTGTGTGGGGATTTGAGTGGGGATTTCCCCTAGTTTTTCCCCTACTTAAAACGGAATTCCCGTAGTTTTGGGTTTTCTTGCCAAACTCTTTAGCTTCACAAATCAATATTGTGATGCACCAAAAACAATTTTGATTTTAGAATAACGCAATGTGTTGGTGTAACTCGTAGAGCGTTGATATCTCAATCAGGAGGTAACCGGTTCAAATCCGACGGTTGTATTGTCCCACTGGTTGACTCAGTGTCAGTCTAAAATGTGACTTTCTTGGACAGGAGTCATGCTATCAGGATCTCTATGTGCCAGCATATACAATAATTGCCAGACGTACGTTTCGGGACTCGTCCAAAAATAACTTTACAGCTGAGATTAGATGTTAAGAAACTGATCGACTCACTGATTCATTTCCCAAACTGATATGTTTTGTGCACAACATAAGGTTGCAGTTTATAATAATCTGGACGTATTTATAAAAATCTTTGTACATCCATCATGAAATTTTCTCTGAGTTTAAGCACTTGACTGAAAGTCGTACATTTTCTTCCTTGATGTAAATAGATAAACTTGTTACGAAGCCGAAAAAAAAAACTGGCCAATCTATTTAAGATAACAAATAACGACTGTTTTGTTAACATGATCTGCTTCTTTGCGTTTCATTTCGAATCTGACTAAAAATGAGAGATTTTATACCTCGATCAAGTGGTTACGGAAAGCAAACTCCTCTTTTAACCCCATCTTCGCAACAAAAAAAAACAACAAACAAAACCAACTGTAAAGCTAGTAGGTTGAGTTGCGATCTCCTTTGATGCGCTTACTTGGGTAACTTAAGCAGCGGTGTAAACATGGGTGTGTCTCTATAGCGAGTAATGCACTCCTATGGAGAAAATAACGTACTTGCGTTATCAATTAGTTTGTATAAATATGCGCTGTTGTTGTTGTTGTTGTTGTTTTTTTAGGATAACGACAGAGTAGTTTAGTCAATGTGTACTGATTACTGATAGCCAAATGGATCTTCAGATGATACAAGATAAAATCAACAGTTCATGATATTAAGATTGTCATAGAGATAGAGGAATGGAGAGAGGGGGGCTGGGGAGAGAGAGGGAGAGAGATAGAGGAGAGGGAGAGAGAGAAAGAGAGACAGAAATAGAGGGAGGCAAACAGACATACAGATATACAGACATACAGGAAGGGAGAGAAATAGATAGACAGACAAACAAACCGACAAACAGACAGAGAGTGAAAGAAACAGAGAGAGACCGACATACACAAAAAAAACACACACATAGAAACAGATAGACAGACAGGTTAAAAAAAAACCATACATACTGTGCTAAACACCCCTACAGGAGAACGATCACACAGGAACACACAAAAAGAGATGCAGATGAAGAAAATTAGAAAGAAAAAAATGGTGGGAGTTGGAGGTTGTTGTGGTATCTGTGCGTGAGTATAAGAGCATTACATTATCGCATAATTATTTGTCCTGGCACTCTTGATCACTCTTGGTCAGTGTGGGTTAAACTGTGGACTGTGGCGGAAAGATTGGGTGCAGGAATTATGTTTGAGTTTGGCGTTTGGGGTGGAGGGATAATAGTGATCGCATGAAAGATATGGTGGTAAGAGAAAAAAATGTTAAAAGAGAGAGAGAGAGGGGGGGGAGAGATAGAGAGAGAGGGGAAGAGGAAGATATGGTCAAAAAGTAAGTTATAGAGAGTGGTGGATAGATAAATAGATACATCGATAGAGACGGAGAGAGAGAGGGAGGGAGTGAGAGAGAGAGAGAGAGGAAGATAGGGTCAAAAAGTGAGATACAGAGAGTGGTAGATAGATTAATAGATAAATCGATAAAGAGAGAGAAAGAGAGAGAGAGAGAGAGAGAGAGAGAGAGAGAGAGAGGGAGGGAGAGAAGACTTGTTTAGCAGACAATTTTGTGTACTTAAAAATTAAGTCTCAATAAAGCCGAAGCCTTGTATTATGTTAAAACACCCTTCTGTCCGTTTTTTCCACTCTACTTTTTTACACTGATATAAAATGACCATTTGTACGTTTACTAGGGTTTTAAATCAAATAAAGCAATTGTATTTTCTTTACCGAGTTCTTTCTCCTAATTTGATTTTATCAACAAAAGTCATTATGTTGAAATAAATTATCTGAAAAGAGAAATTCAATTTTACTAAAAATATCGTTTAAGACGACGGGTTAAGCACTAGGAAAAAGAAAAGAAATTGTTGATATCAAAACAAGGAAAACGGTGAAAGGAGAGCTAGCTATAGTGGGTTAACTTCACGTCTGAACTTATGAAGCCTTTCGTTTTGTTTTGTTTTTTGTTTCGTTTGGTTTGTTTACTAGTAGAAATTGAAAAAAAAGTTATACACTCCCTTGTTGAGAAAATCTAGCAAGACGAAATATCTAACTAGATGTGAGGCAAAGGGAAATAAGTTTTAATTAAAATAGTGTTACTTTTCTTTTCCTTCTTTTTTCTTATTTATTGTTTGTTCGCATATTTAATCGGTTAGCTTTTTTGTTTCCGCTACTGTTTCTGATAAAAAGGAAAATAAACTTTAGTGTTCGAGAAAAATGTTTTCAAAAAGAGGAATTGACAGGGAGACAGGTAGACAAGTGGTATAAGTACAGAGAGAGTGCGAGATTGACTTTTGTGACTACGCTATTTGTTGTGTTTTCTTTACTTTCTTCTTTCTTGCCCGTCTAAAATGAAGCTATATAGTCTTTACATTGGACGCTAGGGCAACAAACAAACAAACAATCAATCGTTTTCCTCTTTTTACTTTATCAACCAGAAGGTGCCATTTACAAAACTTGCAATACTGTCGCTATAGACATAAACAAATTAAAATCTCATTTCCATCCAAGTAATCTTTAGGACGAAATGACCCGGCAATGTTAATAGAGGGAAGGGAAGAGAGAGAGAGAGAGAGAGAGAGAGAGAGAGAGAGAGACGACTTGTTTAGCAGACAAATGTGTGTGCTGTAGAATCAAGTCTCAATAAAGCCGAAAACCTGTATAGTTATGTTAAAAAGCCCTTGTTGAATTTGAGTCCGTTTTTTCCATTCTACAAAACTTTTTTACACTGATATAAAAAGACCATCAGTAGGTTAACTAGGGTTTTTAATCAATTTAAGCAACTGTATTTTCTTTACCGAGTTTTTTCTCCAAATTTACTTTTTTTTTCAGCAAATGTTATTATTTTGAAATATCTAAAAAGAGAAATTCAATTTTACTGAAAAATTGTTTAAGACGAAATTGGTTCTCAAAGAGTGAAGCACTATAAAAATTAAGAAATTGGTTCTCAAAGAGTGAAGCACTATAAAAATTAAAGAAAAGAAAAGGTTGACATAAAAACAAGGAAAATAATAAAAGAAGAGCTAGCTACAACAGGCTAACTTAACCTCTGAAATTATGAAGCCTTTCGTTTTGTTTTGTTTGTTCTGTTTACTAGTAGAAAAAAAAGCTTATATATGCACTTCAAGACCTAGAAAATCTACCGAGGTGAAATTTCCTCTCTAGAAGTGAGGCAAAGGGAAATAAGTTTTAAAAAATCGTGTTAAAATTCTTTTTCTCCGTTTTTTTTTTCTTTATTGTTTGTTAGCAGATTTAATCGGTTAGCTTTTTTTGTATCCGCTACTGTTTCTGGCAAAAGGAAATTAAACTTTATTGTTCAAGAATTTATTGTTCAAAAAGAGGAATTGACAGGGAGACAGGCAGACAAGAGATATACGTACAGAGAGATTAACTTTTGTGAACCACACTATTTTGTTTTGTTTTGTTTACTTTGTTTTCTTCTTTCTTGCCCGTCTACAATAAAGCTATATAGTCTTTACATTGGACGCTAAGGCAACAAACAAACAAACAATCAATCAATCGTTTTCCTCTTTTTACTTTACCAACCAGAAGGTGCCATTTACAAAACTCGCAATACTGTCGTTATAGACATTAACAAATTAAAATCTCATTTCCACCCATGTAATCTTTAGGACGAAATGACCCGGCGAGGTTAGAACAAGGAGAAGGGAGAAACGGATTTAAATGAAGTTTGTTTCTTTCTAAATTTTGTTTTCACTCTTCCTGTTCTTTACCATTTTCATGTTATGTGACCTTTCCAGGAAAGAGCACCACAAATTCGCCCTCGTTATTGGACATCTTTTCTATTCCTGTTGTGCTTCTTCCTGGTTTGCTTGTTTGTTGTTAAGCGCTCAGCGTCAGCGTTGTAAAATCTATATTGTGGACGAGTCCCAAAACCAACATCTGACAAAATTACGTTCTGGTGCGCAAAGATAGTATGGTCTGAGCTGGTAAAATTACTATGACACCGACTATCAACCAGTTGAAAGGCCGCCCCCCCCCCCTTTCCCCCCACTCTCCCTCACCCCCTTTGACACACACACATACCCTAAGAGCAAGAACTATATAAACAGAAACAGTTGTTAAGGGATTTTCTTCTCTCTAGATCTTTTCTGCTGGAATCTTTTTCTTTTCGTGTAACGAGGGAATACCACTTTACGTCCGTTTCTTGTTATTGGCTGTAAATTTTATTTTATTCCATTCTTGCATCACGTCTCTTTAGTTCCAAAGAGGGATTCCATAGCCTGCGTTTATTGAGGGGAGATATTTATGCCACCGACAATCTAGGCACCGTATGGGCCCCTATACAGATCCAATCATGGTATCCCGCCTTGTGTGGCAGCACATAAAATTGTCAGACATCAGTCTTAGGGCCCGTCCACAATATAGCCTATACAGTGCTGATGTTGGACGTTAAACCAACTCAACAACTCAACAACAACCCTACAAAGAGCCACTGAATAAAATAGACTGATAACTATAACTTACGGTGTTTCGGTTTTCGGTGACACAAATCTGTCGCTTCTACGAACACAAGCTAAATTATATAAATCAGACTTTATTAATGTGTCTCCAGATAGTATGGTCAGCTGGTCAGATTACTCTAACACCGACTTTTAATCAGGTCAAAGGCCGGTTCCTCCCCCCCTCCCCCCCACCCACTTTGACAACACACACACACACACACACATTCTAACAGCAAGTATTAAATAAATAGAAACAGTTGTTAAGTGAATTGTTTTCTCTCTAGATCTTTTCTGCTGGTCATTGTTTTTGTATAGCTAGGAAATCCCACTAAACCGCCTTTTCTTGCTATTTGCTGTAAATTCTAGTTTATTCTAATCTTGCATCACATCTCTTAATTCCCATGAAGGATTCCATAGCCTGCGTTTATTGGGGGGATATATTTATATCAACGAAAACATAGGTACCGTAAGCGCCCCTATAAAGATTCAATCATGGTATCCCCGCTCTGTCTCGTGTGTGACTGCACATAAAATTGTCAAACGTGAGTCTTAGCGCCCGTCCACAATATAGCCTATACAGTGCTGATGTTGGACGTTAAACCAACTCAACAACTCAACAACAACCCTATAGAGAGCCACTGAACATAATTTGTTTCAACATAAATTAAATAGACTGATAACTATAACTTACAGTGTTTCGGTTTTCGGTGACACAAATCTGTCGCTTCTACGAACACAAGCTAACTTATAACAATCAGACTTTGTTAGTGTGTCTCCAGTTTTCTATCTATTCATGAGATATCTTATGGTTTGTCCCTAGATTATACATAATTATTATAATTAGTGTACTTCTGTAGCTGTCAAACTATGAGAAATCCTAAAATAAAATATGTAACTCTTCTTGTACTGCTCCTGACAAATCATTAAAATTAATGTTTTTTCTGGTTTATTGTAATTCATTAGGATAAGACCTGGAAGCTTCCTCTCTCTCACTCTCTCTCTCCCTCTCTCTCTTTCTCTCTCCCCCTCTCTCTCTCCCTCTCTCTCTCTCTGTCTCTCTTTCTCTATCTCTTTCTCTCTCTCACTGTCTTGCTCTATCTCTCTTTCTCTCTATCTTTTTCCATCTCTCTCTCTCTATCTCTCCCATGGCCAACAACGAAATAAAATGGACGAGAGAACATTATAATCTTCATTGATTTCTTGCAATTACTAGAGAAAAATAAAAAATGGTAATTACGCAGCTGTAAGAAGATTTGACGAGTTAATTACAGGTTCAACAAGGACATTGTGGATCGGGAAGTGAGGAGAAAAACTAAGTGCAAAATGTTAAAAAATTAACAAAGCTCCGTCACCATATTATTATTTATATTATATAAAATATAGATGCTAAAAATGGACAGAGATAAAAGTGGACGGAAAAAAATTGATTGGCATTAAAATGAGTGCAGAAAAAAATGGAGAAAAAATGGATGGAAATAGTCATAACGCATGACGATTCCCCGCTGATTTTTATTCGTCTTTCCTGATTTTTGTTTAGTTTTGTTTGTGTTAAATCTTTTTTTATAATGTGTGAGTCTAGCGCGTTTCCGATTGGCCAATGTCGTAAAAGCCGTATAACGATAAAGTTTATGAGAGAAGGATTGTAGTGAGATTTAGAGGTGGAGGGAGGTATTGAGAGAAAAAGTTGGAGGAGTGGGTTGAATGTAAAAACTGCAGATTAAGGGGGAATAGGGCGGGGTTGTATATACAGAAAAGTAGAGAGAGAGTCTCTCTCTCTCTGTCCTATGCATTTCTTCCATTTCTACCTGTTTTTTTCGCTCTCTTTTTCTCTTTCCCACTCCTCCTTTCTTTTTCCCTATCTCTTTCCACTTTCTCCCGTTCTTCCTTTCACATTATCAATCATTATTCACTCTCTCTCTTTATTTCTCTCTCTCTTTCTCTCTCTCTCTCTCTCTCTCTCTCTCTCTCTCTCTCTGTCTCTGTCTCTGTCTGTCTGTCTGTCTGTCTGTCTGTCTGTCTGTCTGTCGTCTATCTGTCTTTGTCTATGTCTCTGTCCGTCTGTCTCTCTCTGCCTCTCTGTATCTCTCTGTCTGTCTGTCTGTCTGTATGTCTCTCTCGACAGACAGAGACAGAGACAGAAATAGAGAAAAAGAACATTAAAGGTGGAGACAGGTGTATATATTTATAGAGAACAAGATTAAATGATACACAACGCCATAGAGGCCGTACGAGAAAAAAAGACAAGAAGGAGATAGAGAGAGAGGGAAAAAAATTAAAAAGCAATAGAATTAGAATTTTCCCAAAAACATTTCTCATGTTTCAATTTTTCTTTCAAAGGTGTTTGGTGCGCAAATTTGCTTGACATAATTATTATTTTGTTCCATAACAAATTTTGCGACATCACAATCCCTTTTTGGAACCAGCCATTTAAGAATGTTTATCATGTTTTTGAACTGGTCTTCATTAATTTGATCCTTCGTTACCAATGGTCGCACTGTTCCTGTTTTTCATTACGGACTATTTTGTTCCAATTACGGGAATCTAGAGCAAATTTTGTTCTCCTAACGAGATTATTTGTTTTGTTCATTTTGTTGTTTTGTACTTTTATATCGGCCGCAAGCTATTGTGTCACATACACACACACACAACTCTCTCTCTCTCTCTCTCTCTCTCTTTCTTTTTTACTCTCACTCACTCTATTCCCCCTCCACTCTTTCTCTCTCTCTCTCTCTCTCTCTCTCTCTCTCTCTCTCTCTTTTTTTCTCTCTGATTTTTCGCTCTTCTATTTCTTACTCTCACTCACTCCTTTTCACTCTCTATCTCTCTCTCTCTCTCTCTCTCTCTCTCTCTCTGATTTTTCTCTCTTCTCTGTTTAACATTGTCTCACTCTATTTACTCTCTTTCTTTCACTCTCTTTCATTTACTGACTCTCACTCTCTTTCTCGCGCTTTTTCACTCTTTCCTCTCTCCCTCTCTCTTCCCCGCTTCCTCTTTATCTCTCTCTATTCATTTCTCTCTGTCTTTCGTTCTTACTCTCTCTCCACTCACTCGCTTCCTCTTTCCCTCTCTCTTTCCCACTCTTTCCCTCTCCTGTTTAGCGTAGTAACAAAACAAATCCCAATTACTATTTTTACAACCATGACGTGAAACCCAGAAAATTAGGGCATAAAAGATTTTCCATCCCTAAATCTAATTGATCCAATAACAGCAAATAATTTACTAACCGCTAGAATGCATAAACATGACGTAGCTTACGTCTCATCGTAAGCCTTCTTTTCTTAAATTATTCCGACAAAACGTAAAATACGTCTTGTTTGTGCATTCTACCCTACAGCAAATAAATAATTATAAAGTGCTATTCCAATTAGGTTACAAGACATCACAGAAAACAATTAAACAAACAAAAATTTAATGTTATTGCGTTATCTTTTAGTAGATCTATTTTTCCCGTTTGCGCACTTTATACCCTTTTTTTTTAAGACTAGAAAATTGTGCACTGTTTGGTATTGCTCAATCTTCGTGCTGATGAGCTTACTCAAACTTATAATAATAGTTATGACATTTTAGTTTTTCTAATTAAGTTCCGTAATTATTGGTGAGTTCTCATTACTCATAATGTTTGCATGATTGAAGGTTTACCCCCCATTCACTAGCTAATAAAGTAGTCAGTGCTTTTTTCTCTGAATGTTCAGATCTAGTTCAGAGTTGAGCTTTTTTTAGTTTATACAGGCTTCAAAACTGACGTCTAACAATTTTACGTGCTGCTATTCACGAGACAGGACGGGAATACCATGATTCCTGTCTCAGTCGGTCACATTAAACTGACACCGACCCAACCAGTAGGGAACGAAATCGCCAGAGCTCGAACCACGGACCTCTAGCGTCGGTATCCTATGTTCTACCTCAGGACAATCTACAGCATAGTTTTATTTCACGAGCGCTGTTCTCCCAAGCGGTATGTCCATCGTTCGAAACCCACGCTGATCAAATTCTTTAGTTCGATCTGGTAGCCTACTAGTTGCATCGGTGTCAGTATAATCAATGCGACTGGCTGAGATAAGGACTTATGTTATGCGCTAACATGATGCTCCATCAATAGGAAAGATAACTGGACAATTACAGTGGCGACCGTGGTTTTTGAACCGGCAACATCCTAATTTGGAAACACGAGTTTTACCATTTGCACCAGTGTGAGTGTTCGACCCGCCCTGGTAAGTAAAAAATAAATATAAGAAGGTGATAGATAAGAAAAAATATTAAAAAGCAGGAAAAAATGTTATTTTCACAAAAACATTTCTTACGTTCGAAATTCTCTTTCAAGAAGCGTTTCAGTGCAAATTTACTCGACACAATTATTTGTTCCATGATATATTTTGCAACATCACAAATCCTTTTTGGAAGTAGCCATTTAAGAATGTTTATCATGTTTTTGAACTGGTCTTCATTAATTTGATCCTTGTTAGCTATGGTCGCACTGTTCCTGTTTTTCATTACGGACTATTTTTTTTCCAATTACGGGAATCTAGAGCAAATTTTGTTCTCCCAACGAGATTATCTGTTTTGTTCATTTTGTTATTTTGTACTTTTATATCGGCCGCAAGTTATTCTATAACTATCTCTGTGACACACACACACACACACACACACACACTCTTTCTTACTATCACTCACTCCTTTTCACTCTCTCTCTCTCTCTCTCTCTCTCTCTCTCTCTTTCTCTCTCTCTGATTTTTCGCTCTTCTATTTCTTACTCTCACTCACTCCTTTTCACTCTCTATCTCTCTCTCTATCTCTCTCTCTCTCTCTCTCTGATTTTTCTCTCTTCTCTTCTTTAAATTGTATCACTCTTTTTACTCTCTTTCTATCGCTCTCTATCATTTACTGTCTCTCACTCTCTTTCTCGCGCCTTTTCACTCTGGTCCCCTTTTTTTCTCTTGCTCTTTCTCTCTCTAATACTGTTTCTCTCTCTATCTTTTTATCTCTTTCCACTCCCTCCCTCTCTCTCTTTCTCTCCATCTCTCTCACTCTGTCTCTCTCTCTATCTCTCTCTCTTTCTCCAACTCTTTTTCTCTCCTGTTTAGCGTATTAACAAAACAAATCCAAATTACTACTATTACAATCATGACGTGGAAACCAAAACATTATGACATAAAAGGTTTTCCAATCAAGATCTAATTGATCCAATAACAGCGAGCAAATTACTAACCGCTAGGGTAGAATGCACAAACATGACGTAGCTTGCGTCTCATCGTAAGCCTTCTTATTTTTATTATTCTTACGACAAAACGTAAGCTGCTTGTATGTGAATTCTATCCTAGAGGAAATTATTAATTTTAAAGTGCTATTCCAATAATGTTAAAAGACATAACAAATATTCAACAATTTAATACTTAATGTTATAGCGTCATCTTGTAGTAGATCTATTTTTTACTTTTTTGCGCACTTTATAATCTCTTTGAAATACTAGAAAATTGCGCACCATTTGGCATTGCTCAATATTCGTGCTGATGAACTTACTCGAACTTATAATAATAGTTATGACATTTTAGTTCTTCTAATTAAGTTCCGTAACTTTTAGTGAGTTCTCATTACTCATAATACTAGCTGGGAACCCACGAAATTCGTGGGGACTGTAGGATGGAAAAAAAAGTATTACAGCTAAATTTAAACTGTGCTGAACTCAAAATTGTGTATCTTCAGGTATCTATAACTTTAGGAACTTAATTATGTTTGCTTTAAGAGGTTGCATCAAATTTAAGTATTGCTCAATAATTTATAATCAGAATTATTAATTAACTAAGCGTTTTAAGAAAACGGTGCACTGTGCGCATTAAAATTTGCACACGCACTTAGAAAATAAAAAGAATCAATATTTATAGCACTTTCGATTTGTTTGTTGTTCAAGGAAGGGGAGGAAGCAGTAATTGTTGTGTCTGTTCGTTTTTTTAAATACATTTTTAGTTTTATTAATTCGTTAATTTTCGTTAAAAATTGATTAGGCGTTTGATGTTATTAGTTTTATGACTCTAAAATTCTCTGGCCCATTTGTAATTTTACTGTAAAAAATTTTTTGGGGTTTTTAGGGTGGAGAGGTTTGGATTGGATCGCATGTCTAAGTTTGAGACGAAGACAATTATAATAATAAATGATACGTTACTTCTTCTAATTAAGTTCCGTAACTTTTAGTGAGTTCACATCACTCATAATGTTTGCATGATTGAAGGTTTACTTCCCATTCTATAGCTAATAAAGTAGTCAGTGCTTTTTTCTTTGAATGTTGAGATCGAGTTCAGAGTTGTTGTTTTTTTAGTTGGTTAAACGTCCAACATCCGCACTATATAGACTATATTGTGGACGGGTTCCAAAATTGACGTCTGACAATTTTACGTGCTGTCATACACGAAACAGCGCGGGGATACCATGACTCCTGTCTTAGATGGTCACATTAAACTGAGACCGACCCATCCAGTGGTTGGCGAAATTACCAGGGCTCGAACTACGGACCTCCTGCGTCGGTATCCGATGTTCTACCTCAGGACAATGAGTGGTAGCCCAATTCTTCAGCACAATTTTATGTCAAGGACCAAATTAATTGGCATAAATGGTAGAGCGCTGGCCTCCCAAGTAGGATGTCCATCGTTCGAAACCCACGCCGATCAAATTCTTGTATTCGATCTGGTAGCCTACTAGTTGGGTCGGTGTCAGTATAATAATGTAACCGGCTAAGATAGGAGTCCTGGTATACGTGACATAATACTTACAGCGACTCAACCCATAGGACAGATAACTTGACAAAAATATTAACACATTGCCGACCGTGGTTTTTTTGTGTGTCTCCTGCTATTAACAATCCCCAGCAGCTGAATCCACAGGAAATCACACTTTCTATTATAAACGAATAAAAACGCGTCAAGATGTTTTTTTCCAAGATAAAATATTTTAACTTCCTCAGGAAATACATTCTTTGGTGTAACTTTTTTTCACAAAGACGTCACTATAATGACGCATGACGTACTAATACTTATAGGGCACCTTAGATGTTATATATTGACATATTCGATATACGTCAAAATATGTTATTACGTCACTAGCCTATTTTTTGTTGTTTGCCAATAACTCATTTGCTGCAGCCGTTGAAGAGTAAAATAGTTAAGTTCTTCTTTGACGCAAATACAGGATATATTAATATTATTATAAACTTCGGTTGTTTTTTTTTTTTGAAAGCCTCCAAAAGTACACTGTTTATCATATTATTCTAACAGGCACACATACATCAAACAAAACGCACACACACACATACTCATACCTACAATCACACTTAATCTACCCGCTTGCCCGCCACATACGCACTCAATCCCAATTAATTTGGCCTGGTATAATGCAATCCGGCAGCTTGTCTACCCGCTACATTGCCTCTTCTGACACATGGAGCGGACGCAATCTGGCCAGAAGGCAATCTTGCAAAAAGCCAATGCCAATATGTCAGAGCAGAATTGAGCGAAGCCAGTACGGTTCGTTCTATTTCTTCGGACAAGGGTCCGGATTTTTCCGATTCGCTACCTTGGTCCATTGGGAAATTCCGGTAACGGGAAAATCTTGTGACTTGTTATCTCGGATCGCTGCTGAAAAATATTGTTACAGTCATGTACTATTGGGTTAGTTGATTACTTGGATTGTTGGTTTGTTGACATCCATCGTAAGAAAATTGGCTATCCCGTAGACGGGCTCTAAGACGAACGTCAAAATGTTTCCCTTCACACTGAGAGAGAGAGAGAGAGAGAGAGAGAGAGAGAGAGAGAGAAGTACTATTGAGTTAGTTGCTTGATTGATTGTTTTATTTGTTGACATCTATCGCCAGTAAGTTGGCTATCCTGTAAACGGGCTCTAAGATAAACGTCTAAATGTTTCCCTTTACACTGAGACATAACAATGATGACATTACTTCTTTATCCGAATGCTTGTTTTGATTCCTTATCTTTGCATGAAATTTTGAATTATCAAATTTTATTTCAATTTGTTGTTGTAAGTACAGTATGAGGGTTTTAAAAAACTACGTGTTCGTTTTGACTAATTGAAGTTCGATTCACATAGTTGGTTGATTTCTGCTTGGTTTCTGACGGTTAAAGATAAAAATCTAGTAAAGAGTTGATATACACTTATCTCGGACGGGTCCCACGATTAACGCATGACATTTTAGAGTGTTGCCAAACCAAGTTAATGCGGGGATATCGTGACTTCTGCCTTGCCCGATTAAGTGGTACTGTTACCGATAAAATCAAAAGCGGACGGAATACAAGGACAACAGCAACAACAACAAAACACATTTCCCAGAGTTCCATCACTTAAGTCACACTCCAAGCACTTTAATAGTGGGTGCGGTGGACCTGGGATAGAACATCGGCTTCCGACGCTGTGTTAGACCATTGGCTTCCGACGCAAAAGATCCGTGGTTCGAGCCCTGGCGATTTCGCTCCCTACTGATCGGGTCGGTGTAAGGTTAATGTGATCGATTGAGATAGGAGTCATCGTATTCACGCCCTGTCTAGTGTGTGGCGGCACATAAAATTGTCAGACGTCAGACTTGGGGCACATCCATAGTATAGACTATATAGTGCTGATGTTGGACGTTAAACCAACTCAACTACAACTAACCAAGCCCACTAATAAGTGCGGCAACTAAAAGATCCGTGGTTCGAGCCCTGGCGATTTCGCTCCCTACTGATTGGGTCGGTGTAGTTAATGTGATCACGGAGAAGGAGTCATGTATCACGCCCTGTCTGTGTGGGCGCACATAAAATTGTCAGACGTCAGACTTGGGGACTCACAGTATAGACGTGTATATTACTGATAAGCCCACTAATAAGTGCGGCAACTGACTTTGTTCGACTGAAAGGGGCGACACTTTTTTACTTTTAAATGCAGAGGAAACAAAAACGATAGGGATTGAGATATAAAGGTGTCAATCCAGATGCATAGTTCAGTTGGTATTATTTTGCTACGCCATTGTTATGACTGACTGCATGTATTGGTACAGAAAAGCTTTATAGTAAATATAAAATGTATTGAATAAAGTGCCGTAGGGGTAAGGTGTTACTGTAATGATAAACAGGTATTGTAATGGTCAATTTCCCCTATGTCAAATTCGTGCTGGTCTATAGGTCAATTTCGTATATATTGATAACGTTTTGGTGTATTGGTCAGTTTTTCATATATTGATAACATGTTGGTGTACTGGTCAGTTTTTCATATATTGATAACATGTTGGTGTACTGGTCAGTTTTTCATAGCCGAGCATTATCGTGCTGGATGACAACGTCTTTGACTTTGTCCTGTCGAACCCGTCTGAGCACCAACAGAAGGTAGACGAAATGATTGTTGCAAATAGAAGAGTGAAACAAAAAGACATTGCAAATGCGCTTGACATTTCAAAAGAACGAGTTCATCACATTATCACAGTCCACCTTGGTTACAGGAAAGTCTCGGCAAGATGGGTACCGAGACAGCTCACTGTGGAAATGAAGGCACAGAGGAAAACGATCTGTACACAACTGTTGGAAAGATTCACTCATGACGGCGAGCGTTTTCTGCGGAGCATCATCACTGGTGACGAGTCTTGGGTGCATCACTATGACCCAGAGAGCAAGATGCAGTCTATGCAGTACCGACACAAGAACTCTCCAGCCCCGAAGAAGTTCAAAGTCGTCGCATCAGCTCGAAAGGTTTTGCTGACAATATTCTGGGACATGGAAGGTATCGTCCATATTAAGTTTTTGGAGCAAGGCACAACAATAAATTCAGAGATATATGTGTCAACTCTGCGTGCATTGAAGAGCCGACTGAGACGGGTTCGACAGGACAAAGTCAAAGACGTTGTCATCCAGCACGATAATGCTCGGCCACACACCAGTCGCCAAACCCAGTGCGCTTTACAGCAGTTGGAACTTCCTACCATACCACATCCGACATACAGTCCTGATTTGGCCCCGTCTGACTTTTTCTTATTTCCTTTGCTGAAGAAACATCTCAAAGGAAATCACTATGAAACCGATGCAGAAGTTGAGGCGGATGTTCGCTCTTGGTGCCGATCCCAGACACCAGAATTCTTCGCCGACGGCATGCGAAAACTTGTACAACGCTGGCGCCTCTGTATTGAACGCGATGGTGACTATGTTGAAAAATGATAGTTCATCAGATAGGGGAGACTCTAAGCTTTCATTTGATGTGTAACTTGCTTCTGTAGTCCTTCAAATAAAAAAGTTATTCAAAAACGGCCCTTATTTATCAGCCTGCCCTCGTAGTATTAATGTTTGACGTTAAACGAACTCAACTCAACTCAATCCAGCTTAATTATATTCGCCATCNCGATNTACATCAAGATAGGAAAACAATAACGTCTGTATAGAGCTGATGTTGGACGTTAAACCAACTCAACTACAACTACCCAAGCCCACTAATAAGTGCGGCGACTGACTTTGTTTGACCAAAAGAGGCGGCACTTCTTTGCTTATAAATAGAGAAGTAACTAAAACAATGGGGAATCAGATTTAAAGGTTTCAATAGAGATGCATAGTTCTGGTAGTATTTGCTTTATTCAAAATCCTTTAAAATCCTCCCTCCCTCCCCCTCCCCAACCTCAGGCTCTGTAATCAGATTTAAAGGTAATAGAGATGCATAGTTCTGCTAGTATTTGCTTTATTCAAAATCCTTTAAACATTACGTCTAACAAACATTTTCTAACACTGTTTTTCTTGATTTTTTTTAACCTGATATCGTTAGGGTGACAATTCAGGCTGCGATGGTTGCAGTGTATTTGTTATTTGTAAAGAAGTGAGGTATTGGATGTACATATATTAACAATTATCGTTGTGATAAAACGTTGCTGTTTTAATAGACAATGTTGCTGTATCAAGGAGGTGTTGCTGCAATAGTTAAGTGTTACTGCATCAAAAAAGTGAATAAAATGTTGCTGCGTTGATAACTAAGGTTTCCATGGTTATGACTGACAGCATGCACTGGTACAGAAAAGCTTTTCAGGAAGTATATGTGTTGACAAAAATGTATTGAATTAAGTGTTACGGTATGGATAAAGTTTCACTGTAATGAGAAAGAGGTGTTGTATTGTGTATTGGGCGATTCCATTATATTGATAACCTGTTATTGTTATGGTCAATTTTTCACATTTATATTGATAAAGTTTTGGTGTATTGGTAAATGTGCCCTGGATCGACAAAGCGTTGCTGTATTAAGAAAGTGTTGCTGTAATGATAAAATGTTGCTGCATTTGCAAAGTGTTGCTGTAAGAATTAATCAAATGCGGTTGTATCGGAAAAGTGCTGCTGTTTTGACTTAGTATGTAAGTTGTTTCTGTGTCGGCAAAACGTTGCAAAGTGTTCCGTATTAATAAGAAAAAAATGTTGCTGTATCGACAGAATTTTGCTGTATGGATAAAGTGTTACTATTTTACTTTATCAATAAAGTGGTGCGATATTGACCAAATGTTGCGGTAGTACTGGCGCAGGAAAGGCGGGCGGTTTTGACAGCTCGTGAGAGCGTTGGGCGTAGACCTACCACGGTGAAAGACCCGCCAAATTGACCGAGAAAAACCTCGCCCGTCAGTTCAGCCGTCAAGACGCTCAAGTCAATTTTCCCGCCAATTTGATTTCCACTGGGGAAAGTTTTTAACTAAACCGGCTCTCCAAAGCTGCTGCCTACATTCGAAGATTGGAAAGTACGGGATTTGCGATTATAGGGTGCATAGCTAAAACGAAGACGACAGGTTGAGTTGAGTTGAGTTGAGTTGAGTTCGTTTAACTTTATGGCCAGGGGATTCTTGGTACGCAAGGGATCAGGGAGAATAAGATGAAAATAGCATGAGAAAAAGAAAGAAAAGAGAGAGAGAGAGAGAGAGAGAGAGAGAGAGAGAGAGAGAGAGAGAGGGAGAGAGAGAGAGGCAGAGAGAGAGAGAGAGAGAGAGAGAGAGAGAGAGAGAGAGAGAGAGAGAGAGAGAGAGACAGTGACAGAGACAGAGACAGAGAGTTGAGTTGAGTTGGTTTAACGTCGAACGTTAGCACTGGATAGGCTTTATTATGGACAGGCCCCAAGACTAACGTCTGACAATTTTATGTGTGCCACACACGAGACAGGACGTGGATACCATGACTGCTGTCTCAGCCGGTCACATTATACTGACACCGACCCAAACAGTTACAGGGGACGAAAATCAGACAATTAAATCTTCCGATTGTGGGATTCGAACCGCGGACCTCCACGGCGTTAAATCAAAGCTCTTTACTAGACTTACGGAGCCAATGAACGATTAGAAACCCCTACGCTTATGGGCTTGATTAAGTCATCTGTTATCAACATTGGAACCGCAAAGCCAGTAATTTGGTACTATTTTTTTTTTATGCACCTACACTTTGACATCAATCAATGTACTTTAATTGAAACGTAACAGCTATTTAGCCGTACAGTGAAATTACCATATTCATAAAGGATGGGTTAGTTCTCCTTTTATAAGAAAGACCAAAGATATTTTTTGTCCAAACAATTTTTTCTATCCTTTTGTATTTCAATTTGAAATTCATACTCTTCTAATTGGAAATACCCGGTTTTTTAAGGTACAGCGTTTATCTCACTTAGATTTTTGCGAGTTTATCCGGTAATCCTATAGAATACTACTTGCTATTTCTATCCATTTAGCTCTTTTTTCGTTTTTTTGCTGGTTAACCATCCGTCTTTTAACGATTACTCTTCCCTACTTCCCAGTTTTATTTCTATATCTTAAATATTGATTAATCCCCTTTTGTGGAACAATAATGATGAAAATAAAATGCAGCCATTTACAAGTCTAAAGATTTGAAAATCTATTCATTGCTTTAAAAAAATTATAATAACCTCTCAACAAATTCTTAAACCTTGAATCCATCGACTAAGTACCATGTCTTAAGCCCTAATGAACTGAACAAAATATTCTGCTTTTTTAGTCTGTATTTATTCCACTAATGAAACAGTCTGGAAAAAATACACAAAAATGAAATGATGATAAATAATCTTTTTTTTCGTAAGAGGAAATTCGGTTCTAAAATACAAAACTTGCTTGTTACGATCTTTGTGTTCCAAAATAATTTAAAATATGGATTTCAATATTTGAAAAATGTCTGACCTTTCAAATTCTGATTTGGAAGATTTCTGATTGATAATGGAATACAACGCTTTGGGAAAACCCAAAATTGAAAATATACGCGGTGAACTTTTGTAAGCTTAACAGGAAAATATCTTTAAGGAATTAACATTTATATATTTATGAAAAACGTTAGATGTGATTCTCAGATGTCCCAAAATAGATTTAACAAAAAGAAGCGGAATAAGGACTTTTGGGCCGAGGAAATCCAATACAAAAAGTCTCGAGATTATTTTTCTGTTCGTAATAGGAAAACTACTCAAGAAAAAGAGAAAAATCGAAGAAAAGATATTTCGAAATTACTGCGACCAAAAGGCACAATAGCTATTTTTTGCGGAACTGTAGAAGGGGGAGTTCAGACGAATATTTTTAAAAGCATTTTTTTAGGATTTTGGAAATTTGTTTTCTATGAAATACTAAACCTAAAAAATGACAAAGAGAAGACTATCTGAATTTCTTAGATCTCTGACTCTCCCATTTTTCGTCCATCTGTTTGTATGTACGTGTCTGTCTGTCTATCGGTCTGGCAAATGTTCTATAAATATCATGCGCATTTCTGTGACTTTTAAAACTCAGACCTCTTGGCCAAAAGCCATAGAATTACCGTCGGTGCTAACTGACGAACTGATTTCATATTTTTTTTATTGGTTGTTTTTATTATAAAACATAAAGAGCCATA
>RQTK01000057.1:398502-423259 GCA_003991915.1 Elysia chlorotica | reverse complement strand
TATGTCGGACGTTCTAGTTATAGGCAAAATAAATTTCTGAATCTTCAAGACTCCAATAACTTGAGTTAGAGTTAGTGCCCCTTGTCCCACATTGATCAAAAGCCTTTTCAAGGGGAGCAATAAAAACAAGACAAATCATGGAAACAATTTTAGCAGTTGTGTTTCTTGTTTTGGACAAAGTAGACTCCCGTCTCAAAAGAGGATAAAAAAGGAAAAGAAAGTAAAAGGAAAGGTAAACAAGAGAAAGTAAAGAAAAGTAAGAATAAAAAGACAATAAATGATAGGATAAAACGAACAAAATTTAAACAAAAAAGAATAAAGAAATTAGGAAGTAAATTTGAAAAATGATAATAAAACAGTTCAAACTTTTCTCAAGTGCTCTCTCTATATCAGCACATGTAGATTGGTAAATTGATTTAATGCTTTTTTTTATCAACAAAAAGGAACTATAGAGCATATTCATATTATCAAAAGTATTAATGGAACATTCAGTTAAACTATGTGCAGTAAATCTGGAAGAAAATAACACAAACAATTCTTTTAACTAACGTTTTACGCTTTCTCAATATCCCCCCCCCCCCCCAAAACAAAAACAAAAAACTAAAACAACAACAAAAAAAACAAAAAAAAAAAAAAAAAAAAAAAACAAGCAAAAAAAATAACAACAAAACAAACAAAAAACAACAACAAAATACAAAAAAGAAACAAAGAGCAAAAAAGAAAAACAAAACAAATTGCAGACAAATAATCAGAAAAACAAACAAATCAAATTAAAAAAACCTACACCTGTTTGCACCGCTGCGCTGTAAGCAAAACTATCTCCTAAGCCATAATAAAATTATAAATTTTTATTATTACCTCCTGATGACTTACTAAGAATAATAAATTTGCAGACCCAGGAACTCAGTTGGAAAACAGAACCTCAAAAGCTCATCAGATAAGATGGGGGAGTTATGCTTTTTTGGTGCGACCTTTTTTTATTTTTCAAAAGGGGAAGTGGTGGGGAATCTGGGGTAGAACATCGACTTTAAACGCCCCCTACTGGTTGGGTCGGTGTCAAACGTTAGACTTGGGATCCGTCTACAATATAGCTATATTGTGCTGACAAACAAACAAAACAAGGTCTTCAGTAGTGGACATAAAGTGCTCAAACGGAACAAAATGTCTTCCAACAAAGTGGAATAACTCTTTAGTAAACATCTTTTGCAAATTGACATAAAAATCGGTTATTTCCCTTACTTCAGTGGCTCGTAAAGGAGGAAAAAACAGAATGATACATTTTTTTTAATGATTGACTTTTGTTTTAAATATATTTATAGATGCCATGGACGAGTTAAAATCGTCTTGTGAGCTATATTAACCAAAATGTGCTACCAAACGTTCCAGCAATAAAATCAATAAGCTCCATACGCATTTATCTGCCTTGAAAGGAACGGGTTTGGCCGATGAGAAAATGTGTTAGGGAAGTGAGTGGGTGTGTTTCTTGTTGTACAAAGTCAGCAGAAAGGCCCATCTTAGACGGGCCCCAACACCAACATCTGAGAAATTATACGTGCTGCCACAGAGAGAGAGAGAGAGGTTATTATACTCCTGCCTCAGCCGGTTGCGTTATAATGTTACTGACCAAAGAGAGAGAGAGAGAGAGAGAGAAAGAGAGAGAGAGAGAGAGAGAGAGAGTGCGGTCATCATGATTTCTTGTCCCAGCCAATGGCGTTATAACATCAACGACCAAACCAGCAGGGAGTGAGGGGACGAACAGGACAAATAAATCTAATCCGATAGTGGGTTTCGAAACGCTCTCAAATGAGAGACCAAGGCTCTACCAACTGCAATCAAACGTGTAGAACTACCCCTACATCATTGTTAATGTTGCCCAAGCAATTTTCAAGCCTGACTACGTTATTCAAACGTGCCCAGGAATACAGACCTGACGTCATAAACATATCCGTTGTGGATTGACGTCACACCACCTGACAAACTGCGCACAACTTAATCATTTTCTTCCAGCCAATCTCTACATCTCGATAATCAGGCTTATGTTTCTTATACTGATTACACAGTCTGGCTTAAATACTTACGGTAACTTTAATCAATAATAATTATTATGATTTTACCCTAAAAGCAATATTGTTTTTCAAGTCTATAATGTTTTGTCCATGAGTTGTGGGTGGCGTGGTGGACTTGGGGTAGAACATCGACTTCCAACGCAAAAAAGTCCGGGTTCGAGCCATGGCGATTTCGCTCCCTACTGGTTGGGTTGGTGTCAGTTTAAAAATGACGAGCTGAGACAGAAGTCATGGCATCCCCGCCTTGTCTCGTGTGTGGCAGCACATAAAATTGTCACAACATAGCATAATTATATAGTGCTGTTGTTGGACGTTAAACCAACTCAACAACATCAACAACCAAGAAATGTAAAGCTTTAGTCATACAACAAATGCTATGTTAAGACGTAAAGGTGTTGCGTGTTTTACTTTGACGGCCCGAAGCCTTGTTTTAAAGAGTATTGTGTAGGGCTTCGTTGATCAGTTGTTTTCTCCTGTCTATAATATGACTTCGTTGCCACCTTCAAAAGAGTCTGCCTGTCTTTTTTTTCTCTCCATTATTCTGTAGCTTTGCTGGCGTTAACAAAAAGTCTTACTTCCGCTGAGTCTTCCAATATCGTATTTTTTTTTATTTTTTTTTTTTGTAGTTTAGCGTCTAACACCAGCATTCTTCTTTTACTTTCAGATTAATACACTATACAGAAGCATAATATACTCATACATTGTCGTCTTTTGTGTGTGTACTTTTTTGTCTGGTGCTAAAGTCTTACTTCAGCTAAATATCCCGGTATTGTGGTGACGTCAATATAGCTGTACCTAGAACCCAAATCCACGTCATGCATATAACCCAATTCTATGCTTTTAGCGTTTCTGAGTGCTTCCCCCTTTTTATGTCTTTCTTAAAGCATTTTAGATTATACAGAGCTGGAGCTATGGGGGTATTCCAAATATTATTAACTAGAATTATGCAGGGGATGGACATTACACAAAAGCCGTATTAGTTGCAATGACAGCATTAAAGGATTAATGGTAATGGTAATGGTAACTTAAAAGACAGCAACAAAAAACATGCAGGAGATGCATATTTAGGAAGCATCCATTACCATATTTTAAATTAATTATGAATCGTTCTTTAGAGGGAGAGAGTCGTAAGTGCGTCACAGCCCGTTTCCGTATAATAGTTTGACAGGAGATTCCAAGAAAGCTTCTTTTTCTGGTTAACTTTATTTAGTCTATTTTTGGACACTGTTGCTTGTCGAGCCATTTCCAAGAAAGCGTCATCCTGTGAAAATGTTACAGGCTTTGCGATCTATGGATCCACAGGACGATGACGGGTGACATATTCACGGTCCTCAGGCATGTGTTTTTCTGATCGTCCATTGGCTCCCAAAGTCTGTGAATTTTGTTTTACGGCATGTCAGCAAAGTAACAGCTATATTGTCTAGGATAGAGCTATTATTGGACACGTAGTAGGAGTTTAGTTGTTTTAACGTCCAACTTCAGCACTATGTAGGCTATATTGTGGTCTGTCCCCAATTTTGACGTCTGTTAATTTTATGTGCTGCCATATACGATATAGGGCGTGGATACCATGACTCCAGTCTCAGCCAATCACATTAAAACGACACTGAACCCAACCAGTAGGAAGCGAAATCACCAGGGCTCGAACCACGGACCTTCTATGTCGAAAGCCGATGTTCTACTACAGGGCTACCGCGCCCCTCAAAGATAGAGCTATGATAGGACAGAGATGCAGATTCCTGTTCACATCGACTTCGTTTTCGCCCCGGGCCTGGTCATCGCACAACCTCTGTTCACTCCAGTGACGCAAACTTTGAGTTCCAGTCTCCATGTTCTCCCCCAGACCCGTCTGATGCGATTAGCGTTAGGTGTCCCCGTAGAATGTCACAATGATCTCCTCAGCTCCAAAACCTTTTACCGGATAAGGTAATTTTCCCCTTCTGGAACTGGAAGTCATTTGCCACTTTGAGCAGTGCCAGTCCGTCAACAGCTAGTTCTAGTCCTGCTCCGAGTGTTGGTATAACTTACTCTGTTGATTATGCTTAAAATGTTGTTAAGCGCTTTGAGCTTTGCGAAGGGAAAGCAGTCAATAAATAAATATTATTATTATTGCCCATCTTGTAACCATTGACATTTTCAGACGCCGTGAACCTGACCGTTGCTTTCTATTAAGGAGGTCCATGGTTCGATTTCACGATAGGGAACACTTTTAGTCATTTTTTGCCCTTTACACGTTAGATCGGTGTTAGACAGAGATGGTTTGGACATACCAGGCCCTCTGTACCAACTCATCACTTCCCAATGGTACCGTCCTCACCAGCATAGCGCACAAAAGGTGAAGCATGTACATGACTTTGCCTGATCGTGGGATTGAACAGGGACCTCCCGCATAGAAGCCGCGCGCTCTATCTGTTAAACGAGGTCGTTTCTCTCAAGAAAGATAATACACGGGTATAGTGCAGACGAGTGAGGAGGGAATCCCCGCTAGATCTAATATTAGCTCAATGTTAAATTAACGAAGGTGAAGGTCGGCGTTAATTTTCAACCTTGAATTAGGAGAACGTAACTGTGACCTCATAATGTGCGCTTTTCTTCATTCGTTTTCGTCAAGTGAATTGCGTAACCTTCTTAGACTCTATGTGTGACAGTGATGCCATTTGTTGTTGTTATTGGTGTTTTTCTTTTTGTGCCGTTGTTGTTGTGTGTTGTTGTTATTGTTGTAGTAGTTATTGCTGTTGTTGTTGCTGTTGTTCTTGTTGTTTTTGTTGGTGTTATTGTTAAGAATGTTGTTGCTGTTGTTGTCGTTGATGTTGTTGTTATTGATGTTGTTTGTGTTGTTTATAATGTTGTTGTTGTTGTATTGTTGTTGCCATTGTTGTTGTTGTTTTGTTGTCGTTAATGTTGTTGTTATTGATGTTGTTTGTGCTGTTGTTGTTGTTGCTTTTGTTATTGCAGGTTTTATATTGCGTCTACACTGAGTTCCGATCCGAAAGCCTTGACTATAGTGGACTCTTTGATTCGCAGTTTTAGATAAACATTTTTGTCTTCCAAGGTTATCCGCCTCGCCAACAATATTTAAAACCTTGTTACTGACGATGAACAATCTAAATCCTCTGTCTTACAGATTTTATTATCTATAATAAACGTTAATATACCCGTCGTATGTTTTTTTAAATGATGGGCTTGTTTTATCAAACGACCTAATAAATATTTTTAACTGAAAAATATAATTAACCTTGATTACATCGATTTTTCCCATTAATTTATGTACCTTTGCACGCGAGTAAGAAAAATAATTGAAAAGACAGTTAAAAAAACAGCATCACATCAATTTACAATAACATTATTTTCTAATTACTCACACAAATCCTGAATACCCTCTATTACCACATGTGACACATGGATATTTGTCCCTCTATAGGAAATTCCAACAAAGTATTGATTCGTAAAATAATAGGATTTTTATCATTACTGTGATTATTTATGGAACGATGCACTTTTTGTTTTGTTTGGCAATTTTAATTATTTTTCTGTGTGTGATAAAATCTGCGTATAAATTCTTTAACCCAACCCGGACATTTTTGTAATCACTTTTCCCCTATGCGGATGTCAAATACAACATTGACAAGCATAATTGGTAAACCAAGCTGTCTCCATCATTGCGCTAAAATCGTATGGCCTTCGACATTTTGTGATGCTGCTCTAGGTAATATTAAATATCGAGCAAAATATTTTGTTTTTTTTCCTTGAACAAAATAATCAATGCTGAAAATAATTTAAAATCGATAATATCTGCAAGGGCACTACATTAGGACTAAAATAGGAAGGAATTATCAAGTATTCAATCAATTCAAAAATCTATAGATCTAAAATAGCAGCATTTGAAAATTTTAAAAATAAATAATTTTTCGGTGTTATTGATCAGCATCAAACTTTTTTCTTCTTCTTCTTATTTTTTTTTTTTAATTTTGTGTCTCACTCTTGTTCTCCCTTCCACATTAAAACCCTCTAAAGAAAATTTAAAAAAATTACAAAAAAGAACAACGATAAACGAACACAAAACCATCAAAACAAAGAAAACACACCATTTCAGAGAATTATGTTTCAAAGTATTTTTCAATGCTCCGTCCATCAAAGGTTCTGTTTGTTTTTAAATTATAGTGCAACTTCATTCTGCATTTAGCGAGCAAGAAGCTGTTACATGTACAAGTCTACTGTATAATTTATATGATCGGCATAGGTCCAGAGGTAGAATGCCTTCTTAATCTGATATTGTTACGACAAGACGTACGCTACGTCTTGTCTGTGCATTCTACCCCAGGTCTCACCGACATATCTCTTGTTAATGACTATTACTCCAATTGGTATGGCCAATTAAGGGTTGAACTCACCAAGACTGACGGAAAAATTTTTAAAGGCATGAAGTCTAATTCACTTTATTCAAGTTTTCTAATCACGCAAGAGAATTCAGTAAAAAGTGCTAACCGGTGCGCTTTTTCTAGTTTTCAAGAAAGAACGCAAAGTGCGCAAACGGGAAAAAAAAACACAATAAACTGCCTGCTTGTTGAACACCTATGGCGTCTCCTGAAAAAAAAAAAAGGGGGGGGGGGGATGTATTCCAAGAAATTCCCATTCATACAGATTTTCTTTTACGGCCGTCTGCTGGCTATAACAAACATTGGCTGAGAGAATTAATTATTTGTGTTGGCAGTCCTGTTTGCACACTCGCTTATTAATGTTAGACGTTCAGAGCCTTTTAATATAGCATCGCTAGAATCGGATACAATAAAAAAAAAACTACAACAAATTAAATCTGCATGTATATAACTCTGTGAAAGAGCTTTCACCTTTGAATAATATAATATGTGTGTCTGCTTGTGTATGAATGCAAGCGCCATGTATATCTTATCAACATTATCATACCCAAGATGATTGAAGTCTTCCCACACGCAGGAAAGAATAGTTTTAAAAAAATATTTCATATAATATTCATGTAAACACAATTTTAATTTGCTCTATACTGCCTACCAACTAGTCTGATATGCCTCAGAAATTTAAATAAAGGGCTGCTTCAATACATCATATTATTTATAACGCAATACAGATCAAATTTTTCGTAGAACTAGGCTAAAACATGAATAACAATTAATGTTGTTTTGTTTATTAAATTGCAGCTGAAAACAAATTTGAACATAATTATTAATCATCAATATCACAAATATATTATGCTATTACGCCTTTCTACTTTATTCGGTCAGAACTTGTTGAATCTTTATAAATATAATCATGTCCATTATCATGTTTGTAAAAATGTTAATGCGGTGTATTTTAATTACGTTTTGTAATATTGATTTACATTTCAAACCATTTTAATTTTGTCACGGTTAATCGTATTAAGTAACATTAATTAAAATAAGAATGTGTATTTTGCATAAATAATTATTACGTACCTTTTTAAAGCTGCCAACATATAATAATTATATTAGTTATTCAAAATGTTGAAAAGCTTAAATATCTTTGGGTGTGTGTGTGTGTTGTTTTTTTTTTAAGTATAATTTAATGTTTATCATACAATTTAGTGAATGTTTCTCTCTTATAAAATCGAAGTTTTCTCCTCCCCTACTCTCTCTCTCTCTCTCTCTCTCTGTCTTTGTCTCTGATCCTCCCCTTCTCTCTCTTTCTCTCTCTCTCTCTCTCTCTCTCTCTCTCTCTCTTTCTTTCTTCCCCCCTCTCTCTCCCTCTGCATATATCTCTGTCTACTCCTCATCTCTCTATCTATCTCTCTTTGTGTGTGTGTGTGTGTGTGTGTGTCTCTCTCTCTCTCTCTCTCTCTCTCTCTCTCTATCTTCCTTTCACTCTGTGTATCTCTCTTTCTTTCTGCATCTCTTAATAATTAATTTCTCTGTCTCTTTTTCTCTGTCTCTCTTTCTATGTCTCTATTTGCCTCTCTCTCTACCTATCACCCCCTCCACGTCTCTCTTTGCTGTTTCTCTTTCTCTGCGTTCTCTCTATACCTCTCTTTCTCTCTCTCTCTCTCTCTCTCTCTCTCTCTTTCTCTCTCTCTCTCTTCCCCCTCCCTATTGACTTCCCACCGTCCGTGAGGTATTCTACCCCTCTCTCAAGTTTATTTATGAATTTGTATTTGTTTTGTAGCTACGTGGGTTAACGGTTTTCTGTAGAGCGAATGAATCGGACCAATAACTCACTAAGACTACAAGCGTGTGACAATAATTATCCTTCTGTGTCTTAAGACAGAAAACATAATAGCGTTACTGTTGTAATGACTGGTATATTTCATGTTTCGTGATTTGATAATGTTGATAGGGTAATATATTGTCATAAAAACATCAACTACATGTACAGCGGAAAATAATCATTACAATAAAATTGGTTTTAACAATATTACTCTCTTTTTCTTTTTTCAGATCCAGTTGAGGAATAATAACTTGTCAGCAAAAACCTGCCCATCCTAGAGACTTCAGTAAACTAAACCTGGGCACACATATTTCATTGTATCTGGAGACTCCATCCTTGTACAGCACTGTTATTATCCCCGCCCTGTCTCGTGTGTGGTAGCACATAAAATTGTCAGACGTCCGTCTTGGGGCTCGTCTAGAATGTAGCCTATATAGTGCTGCTGTTGGACGTTAAAGCAACCCAACCAACTGTTATATTGAAGCAAATCATTTCCTCTGTCACTAGGTCAGTGTAACGACCCAAACGGAAACAACTACCATAAATAATTTTATATCTCCCTGTCCTGGGATAACCACAATGGCCGTGCTCATGTTTTCTTGCACAGTATTGGAGTGACAAAGACGGCACATTTCTCGGTGCCAGATCCCGAGTTGATTGTTGATGCTGATGATGTGGATTCAGGTCAATGACGTGTTTGCCCCTGTCTGACTTAACAAAGACATCCCGAGTCAGACGCTCGTCTCAGGTCTATACATACAGCTCCTAATGGTTTCTGTTTCTTCCCCATCTTTGCAGCTTCGGCACGATAAGAAACCATTAGTAAACTTTTGTTACAACGTTATGTTAAGAAAAGATGTCTTAAGTTGAAATTTTGGCGCTATATGTTTTTCAGTGAAAGCGATGCTTCATAACCACAAAATGGTTGAGGGCTGGGAATTTTGTAGGACATTGCGTAATATTCCTTGCTAGTATTGAATTTAATAATGGGTTGGATCCATATCTGTGTCAGAATGTGAAGAGCAGAGCTGAAGACAATAAAAATTCAGTCATTTTGCAAGGCACAAAAAGGTTGTTTTCTCATGGTAGATTGGTAGGTACTTAAGTCGACACACACACTACTACCTAATTGATGTATTGGCACTAACTGACACGTATGTGTATGAATATAAATATTGATCTATAACTATTTGCTTCATCACATCTTGGTTGTTTGGCAATGTCCCAAAACTGTACTTAGAACCATATTGGACAAACGTCGCTTTTACCAGTAATAATTTAGTTAAACAAACAAAATGATAGAAACATCAGAGGATGTGAGCGGTAGACGGGAGACATCAACTACAGACAAGTGTTTGAGACTTTATAGACAATATTGTGTTACGTGCCAAGATCGGCCTTCAAGGAGATTACATTGATAGCATTAGAACTAAAAATGTAGACATTCGTTGATTATCTAACCAGAAAACCAACCTTCTAATCGACAAAGACATTTGTTACCCAGACGTCATTAGAAATAACACTAACTGAAGTCGCTCAGACAGCCAATTGGTCAGTGCGCTCCCTGGTTGAAAAATGGCCCAAATGGTCGGTTGAAAGCATCTTATATACAAATTTACTATGGATTGTGCATAATATTCTGCACTTATCGAAGTCAACGTTGATTTTTGAACCCATGCTTCTTAAATCAAGTTGAACAACTGGAAGTCTAGCAGATGAAGTCATGTGTGTCAAAACCTGATTCCAGAGTTCAGCGGAAGAGAAAAGCAAGAACCAGATGGACATCATTCTTGTGGCTAACACGGTCATGAATTTCTGTAATTCAATTTTATTCAATGCCCACCAATTATTGGTATACAGATAAAGTGTTTCTACGCAATCTCGACTCGACAAGTACAGCATATTTATGAGGATAAGATTCATTTACGAGGACCTTGTACATACTAAATGTCACAATATACAGTTTTGAAAATTGCGTCCATTTTCCCCGAGAGATGAGACGTGTTGAGATAAAAGTTGGACCAGGGTAAGGGCGTATTGTAAAGCCTGCTGGGGTAAACAGCATCAAGTAGAAAATATGTGACCTTGATCTTACAATTAAGTGGACATTGTGTTTACTAAGATTAATGTAAAGATCCATTTATGTTGACAGATGCATGTACAATCAAAGTTGAGGAACAGTTTCAATTCTGTCTGAGGGATATATTATACTTATATATGCAAAAACTGGACACAGATCATAGAAAATTCTCACATTTTGTGGATTTTTTTTCAATATCCCAACACACAAAAAGAAAGAAAAATGAAAATCCAGTTCTACTATTTCTGTTTCCCTGCCTGGAGGCTTTCAATCATTTCTCTATCGTGGGCCTTTTGAAAGACAACCTAGCCCTGAGCATGACCTTCAGTACTACGTCGTCTCACGGCCAAACTCATCCATCACATTCTCAGACTCGCCAAGACTGCTCACTTCAGACTTTGCGATCCACGCAATGTTAACATCTGAAGTAATAACGCCCGCTAGCTATGTGTTTTTGAATCGCTGATTGGCTGCCTAAGTCTAGAATAAAGCTATGATTGGACGCCGGTGCACATTTCCTTGCCAATCGTCGTCATCATCTCTATGGGCTCCTATATCGCAAAATCTCTACTCTCTCCTTCTAAAAGTCACCCGCAAAATGTAGGGTGTTGGTAGGGATTTTCCATCTTACCCCCACTGCCCCTAACAAACACTTCAGTAACTGTCACCACTCAAAAGTCCCAATGAATTCTCGCACCCCTACCTCCACCCCTCTACAATCCGGGAGAGGTCCTTCTACCCCTCTAACCGTATCCCAAAACTCCACCCCTACTTCCTCCCTACGCACATCTCCAAGTTCTAGCCACCACCCGTTACTTCCCCCTACAAAGTCCGTCTCGCCCAAATCTGGCCCTGATTTCCCCTACGATGACTTGACGAGTGCCCCCTACGTCCCATCCAGCCACGTCATTTCTAGCGTCCCCCACCCCGCCCCGTCTGCTAGTGGCGTGCGCGCTACCACCACCCCCTCTAGCGGTCACGGCGTTCGCGCTACCACCCCCTCTAGCGGTCACAGCGCGCGCGCGCAGGGTGGGGGAGCTGGGAGAGAGGGGAGAGGAGAGGGGGGAGCGGACCAAGGGAAACAACTCGCCAGCGATATCAGTGTTCCAGGAAGCGAAGGGAAAGGAACAACGGACACAATTGGCTATGGGAAACATACGACTACTACAGCTACACCATTGGCAAAAACTCATGCCGGTAAGTAGAATTATAAAAGTGCGTTAAGTAAAATGACAAGTGAGTTAATTTGTACCATTACGAGGACACTGTATATACTCAGACCAATCTATGTAGAATAGTGCGTAAAATAAAAAAAAAGTGTGAGAGAGCAATGTAAGAAGAATATTAAAAGTGCATAAAGTCAGAAGTACGAATTTAATCGTACAGTTACGAAAACTTCTGTATATACAAATATCAATATAAATAGAATTGTGCGTAAAATAAAAAGTATAAGTTAAATCGTATAATTACTAAAACGTTTATACTACAAGCAATGTAAGAAGAATTATAAAAGTGCCTAATGTAAAAAGCAAGTGAGTTAGATTGTACCATTACAAGGACACTATATTTACGAAAACGAATGCAAGTAGAATTATAAAAATGCATAAAAAAGCATGTGAGTTAGATTACAAGGACTCTGTATGTACTCAGACCAATGTAAGTGAATAGTGCGTAAAATAAAAAGGTATGAGTTAAATGGTAAAATTACAAGGACATTGATTTTATTTAGAGCAGTGTACGTAGAATGGTGAGTAAAAAAGTATGATTTAAATCGCAAAATTAAGAGGACACTGTTTTGTTAAGTTCAGTGTCAGTAAGGTAATGAGTAAAGGAATTGCTGGCAGTGATAACAGTTCAGAAGTAGTATCTTTTTTTTTTTTTTTTTACTTTATCCAAATGTGTATCAAGGTGGAATAATTCATCCGGAAACAAGTATTGTATGTACAAAACGTGTTTAACTTACAAATCCAATTGGTCCAGATTGTGCCATTTATTACACTATAAACTATTAACTATCATGCAAATACATGAACACTGGAAGAAGAAAATCATAACAAAGAGTGATAGAAAAAAGAAATGTTGGGATTGAAGAAGAGACACAGAGAGAGACATACATCACAGCGATGAGAAACATCGCAAATCAATAATTATTCTGCTGCGTGTTTGTTTTTTGTTGTTTTATTTTTAGATATATTTACCTTAAAAATATAGATTGGGTTATTCGTAGATCTAATTTTCTGAGCAAGTGTCATTACAGTTACAAATGTACACGTTTTTTCACATTTTTAGACAGTGGCTTGGTGAGATTTGTATACTCAAGATTTGTGGTTTTGATAGAGAGAATTCAAATAGTAACAGGTGCCATTTTGTTGTTGTTTTGTTTGTTTGTTTTTTGTTGTTTGTTGGTGTGTGTTTTTTTCTCTTGAATAGAAACATAAATACTAGCAGTAAATCTAAGGTAAATTTAAAGGTAGTAGTAGTAGTAGTAGTAGTAGTAGTAGTAGTAGTAGTAGTAGTAGTAGTAGTAGTAGTAGTAGTAGTAGTAGTAGTAGTAGTAGTAGTAGTAGTAGTAGTAGTAGTAGTAGTAGTAGTAGTAGTAGTAGCAGTAGCAGTAGCAGTAGCAGTAGCAGTAGAAGTAGTAGTAGTAGTAGTAGTAGTAGTAGTAGTAGTAGTAGTAGTAGTAGTAGTAGTAGTAGTAGTAGTAGTAGTAGTAGTAGTAGTAGTGTTGGTAGTAGTAGTAGTAGTAGTAGTAGTAGTAGTAGTAGTAGTAGTAGTAGTAGTAGTAGTAGTAGTAGTAGTAGTAGTAGTAGTAGTAGTAGTAGTAGTAGTAGTAGTAGTAGTAGTAGTAGTAGTAGTAGTAGTAGTAGTAGTAGTAGTAGTAGTACTTATAGAGACAGTAGTAGCAGCAGTAGTTGAAGTGGTAGTAATAGCAATTGATTTCGTAATTACAAATATTGCAATACCATTAGTGAACGATGAATGGCAGAATTAATACGCTGTATCACAAGTACTTTTTATTTTTATTTAGATATTATGAGAAATTATTTCTGAAAAAAAGAAACCAGCTGAATTTTATTTTGCAATGCTACCGAATATTAATATTAACACAATAACATTTGCCTTAAGGTCGTGTAAAGTGATCTCATTATGATCTGCCTTTATCTGTTGTTACATAATTGTAGTTTTTACCTCATATTCGCGTTTTAGTTGCTCCTCTTTTTTCTCTCTTTCTCTTCCTGCTATAAAGGTGGGACGCTTCTTATCAAAGATTTTAAGGTTTATTATAATGATGTATATATAACAATTATGTAGCTTCTTATCATGATTCTTCCGTCTTACAAAACTATTTTTTTTATCAATAAGATATTGATACAAGCCGAAACATCTGATTTACGATTTCATCACGTGTGCCTCAGCCTCTCATTATCTTATTAAGACTGCCATAATTATATAATTTGTAATTTACATAAATCCTGTTATTACAAAAAAAAGTTGATAAATTCCAACAACATCAAACCAAGAGTACGTTTGATCAAATTCATTAAAAATTATGGGACATCTACATTATTGATTTGAAAAAAAAACCCAGAAAAAATAAACATAAAACATACTACAAAGTAGGCTTTTTATAAAAGTTTTATTATGTGTTTTATGTGTGTTTATTTTAATATCATCTCACTTCATACACACATAGTTTTTATTTTATCATGCGTTAGAACCCGTTATGTTTCTAAAGTACAAGTATATAAATCTACACTGTTGTAAATTTTTTCAATAATAGTAAAAAAAAACAACAACATCAGTACCCCATCTCATCCAAATAGGATATATGAGAGCACGTAGTGGTACTGTTGTTGTTGTTGTATTTTAAGTAGCCAAAATACCGTTGTAGTCAAGACTTCCAAAAATAGAATGTAAAATCATCAAAGTAGACAAAAAGTTGCATTAAGTGTCCAATTAAATCATATCATTAAAATAGTATGAACAGATAAATCATTTAACCATTATATAGTATACGCTAAATGGGCTGAACACGAATTTATATCATAATTCCAATATGAACTAACTATCGTAATGATTAAATATAGATAGATCACTGCTACTCTTTTTACGTTAAAATGTGTTGACTCTGATCATTTTGGTGACTTGGCCTGTTCTTATGAAGGCCTCGGTTGTAGATCATCCACACACAAAAAACACCCTCCCCCCCCCCAATAAAAAACAACAACAAACAAACAAAACAAAACAACCGTCGATTTCGCCACTCTCAACTCTACGACAGTATGATCGATATAGGGATAATTGGGTGAGAGAGAGACAAAGACCCAAAGAGTGACGGAGAGAGACAGGAAAAGAGAGAGAGAGACAAAGACCCAAAGATTGAAAGAGAGAGTAAGAAGAGAGAGAGAGAGAGTGAGAGAGAGAAAGAAAAAGAGAGAGAGGGGGAGAGAGCGAGCGAGAAAGAGAGGCAAAGTCTAAATGAGAGTTTGAGATATGGTAAAAAGAAACAAAGATGCAGACAAAAGGAAAGATATAGGTGGAAGAAAGAAAAAGTAACAGATGGACCTAGCTGTAATAAACTGTTGGTGAGTAGAAGAGGTGATGAAGTCATAGGGTAAGGAGACCTGGTTTAGTATGTAGCGTGTGGTTAAGATATAAATACTGGTTATTTAAGTTCACCAGTCTTTGTGTTTCTAGACAGAAACGTTTTATTAAGATTAGCTTCCCAATCCCTTAAACACTCACTCACACACACACATACTTTTTCTCTCTCTGTCTCTCTCTCTGTCTGTCTCTCTGTCTCTCTGTCTCTCTCTCTCTCTCTTTCTCTCTCTCTCTCTCTCTCTTTTTCTCTCTCTCTCTCTCCTCTCTCTCTCTCTCTCTCTCTCTCTCTCTCTTTCTCTCTCTCTCTCTCTCTCTCTCTCTCTCTCTCTCTCTCTCTCTCTCCTTCTCTCCCTCTCCCCCCCTCTCTCTCTCTCTCTCTCTCTCTCTCTCTCTCTCCCTCCCCCACCTCTCTTCCCCCAATGCAAGTTCCCGTGATGCGCAGGTTGTTTAATCAAACAATCACAAACAACAAATCAGTATCGATCTGCTAGAACTTCTCATCGATCAAGTGGAGAGAGTTAAAAGTTTAATCTGGTCCCAGCCAATGACTGTTATACAAAGTGATGCGCCTCTTGGTTGTCGCTCCTGATTACCAACTTTGCGATACACACAATAATAATGAATAACATAATGATGCCCGTTAGGCATGAAGGTTTTCTCTCATTGGCTCCGTAAGTCTAGAATAGACATTTGATTGGACGCTGATGAACATTTACCTACTACCGTCCTCGTTTTCGCTAAAACTCCACTAATCGCAATGATTATATTAACAAAAATCGAAACTATTGATGTGTAACCAAAAACGTGTATGACTCCCGCGGTAGAAACAGAGTACATTTAAATAATGAATACTTATTTGATTGTAAAGTGTAATTCAAAACAAGGTATATTTATTATTACCATTATATTTTAATGCAATATAATTAATATGCTGTATTGCAAAATGCGAGATGAAATTAATTGAGTGATGCGTTGAATTTTAATAATGATATAAGACCACCTAGAGGGTTGTTGAGAAGAATGACTTAATTAAAAACTAACCGCAGGTCGACGCGTGCATATTTAAGCCTTCCACTAACGAACTTGTTTGTTCGTTTTGTTGTTTAACGTTCAAGGGCAGACCTATATAATATGGCTATATTGGAAACGGGTCTAAAGACCGACGCCTGACAATGCCACGTTTTACCACACACGAGACAGGGCGGGGGGACTTGGGACTTGTCTCAGATGGTCACTAAATACTAACACCGACCCAATCAGTAGTTGCGAAATCGGACAAATAAATTTTCTTATTGATCGTGATCCCGATTCGAACCACGGACCTCCCAACCCTAACAGAGCTAACGTGGTCTATACTCGGAGTCGGAAGTTTAACGCCCTTGTAATTACGACTCACCGTAAGACTTTAAAACAATGGTTTCGACTATCTTAATACGAGCCATAGGGTTAGCACTAAGTTGCACTTACTAGCATACATAAACGTGCATATCTGAGAAAAGGTTTTCGAACCGACTCACAATCTACTAAATTTAAAATTATACATTGTACATAGAAAAAAGCAAAAAAAAAAACAAAAAAAACAAAAAAACAACAACAAAAAACAACAACAATAAAACAAACAAAAACCTCATATACGCTCTCAACTGTACGACATGTCTTACGGTCGGACAGAAATAATTCATTGGGTCCCAGTAATCGAGGGAGATACAATAGTGATAATATTGTTAATATGGAGATGATGATATGGGGAGATAAATCAACGTGGACAGGTGGAATTATCAACAGTTGGAGCGTCCAGAGTTATGAATCTGCGGAGAACTTTAATGAATACGTCAGAAACAATAACAATACCGACAACTAAAAAACTTTGATAATGCGCAATGAAAAAATGCAACAACAGCAATAACAACAGCAACAAAAAATGGAAAAATCGCCTGATAAGGTTATTTAATAATTATTATGGCATTGCGCTAAAAAATCCTTAATTGCAAATACTCTTTGACAATATTTATAACCAATAATTACATTGGTGTTGGTTATTTCAATTCACGTATATGTGAAATTTAAAGCAACGGGCTATTCTGAAACATAATATAACAGTTAACTTGTTACAAACTGAAAAATGGATTTTTAACAAAATTCTTTAACAAGAATGTATATTCCCACCAAAATTTAAACAAAATTGGAAAGTGCATTAAAACATGAAAGCACAACACAAGGTCATCACTATACAACAACAACAACGAAAAGTACAACACACCATGTCCAGATTGATACTCCATCAGCATAAAACTCTAATAAATAAAAAAACATCTGCTACCATCTCATCCCTGACAACTTCGCCATTATTATCAACATGCTAGGAATGTTTCGCCTTCGCAACTTTCTAATTTCGCATTCACTACAGAAAAGAACGAGACAAAAAGTGCGAGACAGCAAGAAAACGATCGCTAATTTAGATTGCGTCCTTCTCAGGGGAAAAGCAGGGATTTCCGACTGGGAATAATTTTTTTATGGCTCCCAAGAATTCTGATTTTCACCCCAGCTTCAATATTTCGGCCTCAAGTTTTGTTCGATTCTTGTTTGTTTGTTTGTTTGTTTTTCTCTTTTTCAAGATTACTCCTAAAATGAGATGGATATTTTATTTTAATTGTCAATGTCTTCATGTTCAAAGTTTAATTTTTCATGTAGACTCATTCACAAAACGTTTGTGTTCATTTATATGTTACTGAATACATTATCTACACGTGTATTTTACAAGGTATAAGATATAGAAATTAAAAACCAAAATTATTATGCTTTATTCTCTGGTTACCCGAATTAGTTTTTCCTTTAAAAAAATTACAACGGTATTATATGTACAAGTAACACTGGAAAAGCCTCACAATCTACGCGTTCAACTTCCCTCAATCACCTTACTAGAGATTTTGAATAATATACAAGATTGTATAATCGTTATGATCATTGGCGACTTCCTAAATATTAACTCTCTCTCTCTCTCTCTCTCTCTCTCTCTCTCTCTCTCTCTTCCCTTTCTCTCTCTCCTTATATCTCTCTGTCTCTCTCTCTGTCCCTCTCTGTCTCTCTTTCTCTCTCTCTCTCTCTCTATCTATCTATCTTTCTCTCCCTTTCCCTTTCCCTCCCACCTCTCTCTTTTTATATTACTACAAAACTAGATTGTAGTATAGTTAAATATTTACACTAGCCTACCGCGGAAATCTGTCATCCTTATAATGTAATACATATACCCAAACATTCACGTGAAACGTCTGCAAACATACATACAGGAACCAAACCCACATCCCTGGTGTTCTAATCCCACGGTGGGTGGGGTTTGACCGATGGGGAGGGGGGGGGGCATGAGATATTTTGCCATTGTCTCCTCAGTTCTAGATTTATCACGGGGCCGGCCAGCCTTTGATCCCCATTAACGGACAGTATTTTTTTAGGAGGAGGAGGAGGAGGTAGACAAAAAATGGTGCCTTCGCCATCAGCCGTGATGGGGGTTGATGTAGCAGGAAATGAGTTAATGTCAGTCTCTGCTGGAAAGAGTGGTAGGGGAGAGAGGGGAGGAGAAAGATATGTGTATGTGTGTGTGTGTGTGTGTTGGGGGTGGAGTTAGCATATGCGTGGATCTTTACTTCGGTTGTTTCGTGAGTTCTCACCCGAATGATATGCCCTTTTAGTAAAGTAGAGCTACTTTACCCATCGCCCTATGTCCCACAGACAAAAGTAAACACTAAACAGAAGGTGACATGTATTTTCGATATAAACCCGAAAGGGTTGAATTTTCCAACTGTTGTACCTAACACCGAATTCAAACTGTGACAGTTTAGGCTGGTAAAATCAAACCAATGAATGCGTATGGTTCAATTCTTAGTGTTAGCTTAACGGCTATATTGTCATAGTGTTTGCTGTGTGCATTAAAAGACTCAACATATTGAGGTGCCGTGGATGCGAAACAACTGTGTGTGTGCAGCTGCTGCGATATAACGTAACGCTTTGTCTCTCATGATCACGTAGTTCGGTGTTAACTTACGTCATATCGTATCTTGATCGGTTTTATCTGTGTAATGTTCAGTAGGAGAGCAAAATAACCATAATTTTATGAATTTGATGGGATATTAAAGTGTCATTTTTTTTGTCTGTATATTTCGCCTGTTGGCTTATGTAGTGCTGATCTCTCTCTCTCTCTCTCTCTCTCTCTCTCTCTCCCTCCCCCACCTCTCTTCCCCCAATGCAAGTTCCCGTGATGCGCAGGTTGTTTAATCAAACAATCACAAACAACAAATCAGTATCGATCTGCTAGAACTTCTCATCGATCAAGTGGAGAGAGTTAAAAGTTTAATCTGGTCCCAGCCAATGACTGTTATACAAAGTGATGCGCCTCTTGGTTGGTCGCTCCTGATTACCAAACTTTGCGATACACACAATAATAATGAATAACATAATGATGCCCGTTAGGCATGAAGGTTTTCTCTCATTGGCTCCGTAAGTCTAGAATAGACATTTGATTGGACGCTGATGAACATTTACCTACTACCGTCCTCGTTTTCGCTAAAACTCCACTAATCGCAATGATTATATTAACAAAAATCGAAACTGATTGATGTGTAACCAAAAACGTGTATGACTCCCGCGGTAGAAACAGAGTACATTTAAATAATGAATACTTATTTGATTGTAAAGTGTAATTCAAAACAAGGTATATTTATTATTACCATTATATTTTAATGCAATATAATTAATATGCTGTATTGCAAAATGCGAGATGAAATTAATTGAGTGATGCGTTGAATTTTAATAATGATATAAGACCACCTAGAGGGTTGTTGAGAAGAATGACTTAATTAAAAACTAACCGCAGGTCGACGCGTGCATATTTAAGCCTTCCACTAACGAACTTGTTTGTTCGTTTTGTTGTTTAACGTTCAAGGGCAGACCTATATAATATGGCTATATTGGAAACGGGTCTAAAGACCGACGCCTGACAATGCCACGTTTTACCACACACGAGACAGGGCGGGGGGACTTGGGACTTGTCTCAGATGGTCACTAAATACTAACACCGACCCAATCAGTAGTTGCGAAATCGGACAAATAAATTTTCTTATTGATCGTGATCCCGATTCGAACCACGGACCTCCCAACCCTAACAGAGCTAACGTGGTCTATACTCGGAGTCGGAAGTTTAACGCCCTTGTAATTACGACTCACCGTAAGACTTTAAAACAATGGTTTCGACTATCTTAATACGAGCCATAGGGTTAGCACTAAGTTGCACTTACTAGCATACATAAACGTGCATATCTGAGAAAAGGTTTTCGAACCGACTCACAATCTACTAAATTTAAAATTATACATTGTACATAGAAAAAAGCAAAAAAAAAAAAAAACGAAAACAAAAAACAAACAAAAAAAAACAACAACAACTATGTAGCGTGAAAACCAACAAGACATCACGGTGTAAGTTATGCTTTGAACAACAAAGAAATAATAATTACAAAACACGAGGCACAAACACACAACGATAGCGACTTAGCCATGCGCTCGACAAAACCTCAAAATTATAAAGATGATTATCTATGTAATAAAACTTGAGACTTTATTGCTTGTTTTACAATTTTACATACAGTAATTGCAGTAGTAGTATTTTTTATGTTTCCGATACTTCATTTTTGCCGTCGTTAAAAAAAAACACGTTTTTTTTATTCGCTGTATATGTAATTAGTTATTTTTTTTATATCCCTCTATCACCGTTTCTGACCGATAAATCGTAAAGTGGTCTAGCTTGTTCGGATTTCGTAATAAAACAATAAAGCTACTGATAGCTGGGTATAGATCGTATATATATATCCACCTTTTGTGGCTGAAACTTGATATCATTCCATTATTTCTTTACTTAACTTTTTCTACTCATTCGTCTACTTCATTCATTCTCAAGAAGAAACGAAACAAATAAATGGTTACTCGTGTGTTTTTGTTTTATTGTCCGACTTCTATATGTCCGTTACAGTCAACCGATTTCATGAAAATATTATCTCATGTTTTATTCTGGAGGCGTAAGAACAACGTCGCTGTAACTTACGACTTGTCGTAATTAAACCTTTTTTATCGCATATTCTTACGACGAGTTGTAAGCTAATCTGACAATGTACTTATGACCACTTGACTTTATAATAAACCCTTTCATAGGGTAATTAAAAGTAGCTAAGATCGATACCATCTGTGTACTATAATACATAATCGATACTATCACCCACAACAGGTGCAACTTGAATATTAATTCAATATGTGTGTGTCATTATCAAAACAAGAGACACATTGAGCAGTAAGCACAAACATGGCGTTGCTTACGTCTCGTCGTAACAATATAAACATAGGAAGGCTTACGACAAGATGGAAGCTACGTCATGTTTGTGCTTACTGTTCTAAGTGTCTCTTGTTTTGGCCCTTGTTACTTATCGTCGTAAGAATATAAACATAAAAAGGCTTACGGCGAGACTTAAGCTATGCCATGTTTGTGATTACTAACACTAGTCAACAAGTAGCGAACCGGCGCAAGTGGTAAAGTTTTGGTCTCCGTATCAGGCAGTCCCGTGTCGGAAACTTACAATCAGTTCAAACATTGTATTTGTCCAATTTCGCATCATACTGGTTGTGTCGGTGTCAGTGTAATTTGATCGACTAATACAGAAATCATATCTTCACCACACCGTCTCGTTGCGTGACAGCACATAAAAAAGTTAAACTTTAGTCTTGTGACCCGTCCAGCATATTATAGTTTTGCTGATGAGTTTGGAGAATAGAAGACCAAGTCAATTCAAACAAGTCGGCAGCTGCGCCCAAGGACATCTTATAAAAAGCTACTGGCGCTTTAAAACAATTTAATAATAGAAGGCCAACTCGTTGGCGCGCTGTCTTCTTGTATTTCACTCTAATTCTCTCTGCCTGTCTCTGTTTTACTTATTGTTTGTCTCTCTGTCTCACTGTCCTTCTATCTGTCTGTCTGTCTCTAGGGCGCGCGTTAGTCCTGGGGTAGAACATCGGCTTCCCACGCAAGATGTCCGTAGATCGAGCTCTAACAATTTCGCTTCCTACTGGTTGGGTCGGTGTCAGTTTAACGTGACAGACTGAGACAAGAGTCATGGTATTCCGTCCTGTCTCGTGTGTGGCAGCACATAAAATTGTCATACGTTATTCCCTGGGCCCGTCCACAATATAGCATAAATAATGCAGACGTTGGACGTTAAACCAACTCAACTAGAAAGCTCTACAACTCTCTCACTTACTCACTCATTAATCTTGTATAATGGAAATATCATGTCTCGCGCACTCTGTCTTGTCAGTGTACCATTCTCTCGATAAAATTAGAATCCCACCACTTCAATACTAACCTAGGGATATCTTGCCTGCATACACTGGACTACATTTGCAACGCTTAACGATCAGCGATCCTGCGACTCGACTTTAATCCAAATCGAATCGGTAATGTTTATCACTATCACTATCATCATTTCGTTAACTATAATTGGCCGTGGCTTGTTTTATTGTTTTCCACTTTCTTCATATAATATGTTTCTTGCTATCTTCTAACAAAATTGCGATTGGCCTTACCTTGATATCTAGTCTTGTTATTTTTCCTGTGTCTTTATTGCTATCTTATAACGAAATTGCTTAATTGTATAAAATACAATGGCCAGGTTTAATGCTCAGCATTATTTTGCCTTCGTCTTCACGTGATAAGTTTACTCAACTTGTTAAAAGTAGATGAGCATAATTGGGTCTGACCTTTTTGCCGAAAAAATCACATGTATATGTTTGCGTTTTGCACCCAGGCTAACATTGGCATGCGTGTTTTGGACTAAGGTCACGGAAAAATAATCTTTGAGCGCTTTGTATGCACCAAGACTAACTTCTATATTTTGTTTTGCACCGAGACTAACTTCTATATTTTGTTTTGCACCGAGACTAACTTCTAAATTTTGTTTTGCACCGAGACTAACTTCTATATTTTGTTTTACACCGAGACTAACTTCTATATTTTGTTTTACACCGAGACTAACTTCTATATTCTGTTTTGCACCAAGACTAACTTCTATATTTTGTTTTGCACCGAGACTAACTTCTATATTTTGTTTTACACCGAGACTAACTTCTATATTTTGTTTTGCACCAAGACTAACTTCTATATTTTGTTTTGCACCGAGACTAACTTCTATATTTTGTTTTGCACCAAGACTAACTTCTATATTTTGTTTTACACCGAGACTAACTTCTATATTTTGTTTTGCACCAAGACTAACTTCTACATTTTGTTTTACACCGAGACTAACTTCTATATTTTGTTTTGCACCAAGACTAACTTCTATATTTTGTTTTGCACCGAGACTAACTTCTATATTTTGTTTTGCACCAAGACTAACTTTTATATTTTGTTTTGTACTAAGACTAACCTTAAAAATACCTCTATGTGTTTTGTCTGCATTTGTTTTTGTTTCTCCAGTCAAAATAATTGTAATCCTCGTCCTGTCGCTTATGACGTCAAGTCTACATAACCCTCGTAATACTGATACCATCTACGGCAGTCTCGTAGAGCTCTGGTGATGCGATCTACGGCAGTCTGTCTGGTCCTGGTATCCATCGTTACCTTAACTAGCCTGATCTGCTAATGAGCACCTGAACGTCCCCCCCCCCTACCCCACTGTTATCACTGCCCATCGCCCACTAATGACCAGTGTCCAAGGCTAGTTTAGTACTTACCAGCTGTTACAGTGGTGGGTACACTACTGGTCAAGCTAGGGGCGCTAACGGTGGGAGAGAGAGAGAGAGAGAGAGAGAGAGAGAGAGAGAGAGAAAGAGAGAGAAGGACCTAGGGTAGTATAGTATGAACAAAGATGGCGTAGGTTAAGACGCTAGCGGTGAGAGAGAAAGAGGGAGAAAGATAGAGAGAGAGAGAGAGAGAGAGAGAGAGAGAGAGAGAGAGAGAGAGAGAGAGAGAGAGAGAGAGAGAGAGGGACATATAGAGAGAGGGAGGGAGGGGAGAACGAGAGAAGAGGCTCAGGGTAGTATAGTGTGAACAAAGAGGGCGTAAGTTAGGATCCTATCAGTGAGAGGGAACAATCTAGGGTAGTACATAGTATAGTATGAGCAAAAAGGGCGTACATTTAGACGTCATAACTAATGGGTTCAATACACGGTTTTGTCGGGTGCATAAATATCGTACTTCTTATACCCCTAGACTGTTGTCTCGGGTGGACTCACCTTTCTTTTTCTCACTCTCCCTCACTATCTCCTCCTCTCTCACTACCTCTCTTTCACTAACTCTCCTGGCTATCTCTTTATATCTCTGTCTATCTGTTTCACACATCCCTTTCTCCCTCTCACACTTTCTCACCTTTTCTGTCTCGCTCTCTTTCTGTCTCGCGCTTTGGTTTTTTTTCTCTTTTTTCTATTGCTCTCAGTCTCACACATTCTTTTCTCTCTTTCACACTTTCGCGCCCTCTCTATCTCTATCTCTCTCTCCCTCTCTCTCTCTCTCTGTGTCCCCCTCCCCCTCTCTCTCTCTCTCTCTGTCAGTCTCTCTCCCGCATGTTTTGTTTACGCTTATTTGCAGACAGATTGCCCAGCCCTTGCCATGTTCGAGGCGTCTGGGTGGAGCTAAGGGCCTCATCACCGTTTTATCTGAGGGTTGTACTGAGGGTGCTCACACCTGTACTGTAGCGATAGAAATCAACTGTAACGTAATTATCTGCCACGTCGTAAGACACGTCTTCGAGACCTCTCGAGTTAACCTAAGACCAGTGAGTAC
>RQTK01000057.1:378472-398006 GCA_003991915.1 Elysia chlorotica | reverse complement strand
ATATCGTTGATAGATAGGCAAAGAAAAAGAGAGATAGATGAATATTATATATGCCTCTCTGTCGATACACATAGCCATTTATAACTGTACCTACCTATCTATTCCTCTCAATAACACAGACCAAATTTAATACGTGACAATAAATAACACCATACAATAAGGAATGTAATTGAAATTTGCACCAAATCTGTCTGTCTGATACACTTGAAATTGGCCCAATACTCTCGCAGATCAAGTTCCTTGTTTTGATGATTACATCTCTATTATTCCGGATTTTCTTTGTTTTCTACCAAAGTTATCCCATGATTCCAAACATGACAGTCATCAGGTTTTCCAAACCAGTTTTTACAACATCTGGTTCCAAACATTACGTTTTATTGACGACATCGTCATTTTTTTAAATTACAACAACATTGTTTTTTTCTGTTATTGGTAGTCTGATGGCCTGAACATTGTACGGGGGGTGCGGTGGCCCGGGGGTAGAACATCGGCTTCCGACGCAAAAGGTACGGGTTCGAGCCCAGAGGATTTCGCCCCTTACTGGTTGGGTCGGTGTCAGTTTAATGTGACCGGCATAAACAGAGTCATGGCATACCCGTCCTGTCTCGTGTGACAGCATGTAAAATTGTCAGACGTCAGTCTTGGGCCCGTCCACTATATAGTCTACATAGTGCCGATGTTGGACGTTACAACCAACTTAACTCAACTCAACTCTGGACGTAGCACAAGCAATGTTATTACTTACTATCACACAACATCTATTTATTTTTTGTAAAGGGCTATGTTTAAAATGAAAAAAAAAAAACACTTGGTGATTGAATGGTAAACTAATTTTTTTTTAACTTCTTTAGAAAGTCAGTATAAATATAAAAAGAGCATTACCGTGTAGCTTCCCTGACTTTTATTTTAAATCCTCATTGATATGTCTTAAAATAGAGTCGACATCATCATCGTTTTTCTCTCCTCCTAGACTTAGAACGACCTCGTTTTGCAAAACCCCAACCAACTGATCATTACAATTTATAACACACCCATAAATCAACCAATAAATCAAAAGACCTACCATTTTCATTTTTTTTAGTTTCACGCATTCATTTTTCTGTCAAAACGTAAATATTAAGAAGCTTTTATGATACTCTCTAACTCAAACTGTAATCGTTTCCTCGTAATTGTGTTACCCACATTATAGATCTGCTCATTTTCTACTTATAGCATAGCTCTAACGATAGTTTTATCTCTAATTTTCTCCACTGAAACATACTTCTTCAAATTTGCCAACTAATCCTTTCTGTAGGTTTTGTTTATTTCGGTCTTTATTTTCTGCTTTCTGTTTTCCTCTCCCATCGATCAATCTTTTTACCTCTGCCATATAATTATGTCTAAATTTTTCAATGTGTCTGGTCTCTCTTGAATTATTATCTGCTTTAATTGCCAATGCTTTTCAATAAAAGTATATTATAATTATTTTCTGCCCCTTTTTGTTGTCGTTAGGTAATTTTCGTTCCACCCAATTATCTGAACAAAATCTTCGATTAACCCTTGTTGCGCCTCTGCCTATGAACCCATTCAATACACCATGCTTTGAAAGAGACCAACCCCACTTCTCCCCTACACTTGTTATTTTAAATCTAAACATTTTTCTTCTTGTGATTTCAATAGCTATGTTCGTCTCAAGAGGCTATTCAAAGTACCGAAAATAACCCGCTAGTGTGAACTGCAGATAACGAGCGTTCAACAGTGAATTAAAAAAAAAAAGACTCCTGTCTCATATGGTCACATTATACTGACACCGACCCAACCAGGATTAAAACATCGGCTTCCGACGCAAACGTTTTGTGGTCCGAACCCTGGTGATTGCGCTCCCTACTGGTTGGGTCGGTGTAAATTTAATGTGATCGACTAAGACAAGAATCATGGTTTCCCTCCCTGTCTCGTGTGTGGCAGCACATAAAATTGTCAGACGTTAGTCTTGCGGCCCGTCCACAATATAGCCTATATAGTGTTAATGTTTGACGTTTAAGCAACTAAAAAATTCAACATTGTTGATGGATAACATCGATCCTGTAGGATGAAAAAAAATTATGTTTAACGTCTATGCGTTATATTTATAATTGGCAAAGTAGGTGTTATATAAGTAAGAAAAGAAAAGATTTGGACACTACATCGATCTGAAAAACGCCACAATTATTTTGGCATGATGACGTCTTCCATTGTCATCATACGTAACCCAGACTCAAACATAACTGATGTGTCAGACTATGCAATTACTGAGTATCAGGTTTCCAAGAATAATTAGATAGTATAATAGAGACTAAGCCGTTAACTGATTTATGTTCACAACGTATCAGACAGATGACGTCTAAACCTGGACAGGCAGACCAACGAAGACTATGACCAGGGTTCGATCCAGTGTAAAGCTAAAAATTACTTGATTGGCGGGTAACAGGTGTTGAAAATTACCCGACTTTTTGACACTTGATCATGGCAATCATTAAAGAGAGATTATTGTTGATCAGGATATTGGCTTAGTTTTTGTCAATGTACTTGTATCCCAGTTAATACCTGGGTTGTTGATGTTGATGTTCTTGCGTTAGTAGAGAGAGAGAGAGAGAGAGAGAGAGAGAGAGAGAGAGAGAGAGGTGATGATATTGGCTTTGTTTTTTGTCAATCTGGATTTGTATTCCGGTTAATACCTGGGTTGTTGGTGTTTATGTTGTTGAGTTGGTTTAATGTCCAACATCAGCATTATAGAGGCTAGTTTGTGGACGGGCTCTAAGACTGACGTCTGACAATTTTACGTGATGTTACAGACGAGACAGGTTGGGGATACCATGACTCCTGTCTCATATGGTCACATTATACTGACACCGACCCAACCAGTAATGCCACTACGCCAGTTTAACTTATCAAGTGTTGTCATATTAAATGCTATAGCGAGAATCAAACATAATTTTGACGAATTCCACGCCACGGCAGATAATAAAAGGCATCATGGTACTTCATCTTCGACACTGCAACGGGAAATAAGAATAACACGGTGGATGAATATTATTCAAACTTATCCACTTAGGGTAGTAAGTGCAGCGTCGTGGTAATTTACGACGCGTCGTAACTATAGGAGAATACACTGGTTTACGACAAATAGTAAGCTTTACCCTTATACTCTTTCTATCTCTCTTTCTATGTCTCTTTCTCTCTTTTTTCATACTCTTTTTCTCTTTCTATCTCTATCTTTCTCTCTCTCTCTTTATCTCTTTCTTTTTCTCCATCTTTTACTTTCTCTCTTTCTCTTTCTCCCTCACTTTCTCTCTCTCTCTCTCTCTCTCTCCCTCTCTCTTTCTCTCCTCTTTCTCCCCCTCTTCCACCCCAATCTACCCGTCCAAAATCTCTGCTTCAGCTCTCCATGTTTCTGGCCTGGTAGAAAATCGTGCATGTGTTGTCTCCGTGTGATTCCATCCTGGAGACATGTCCGTGACACAATCGCCACAGTGGGGAAACTTAATCCAGTGAGTGATTTATCACTGCAAGTCTTGAGGGTGTATATACATCAGGCAGACAAGCCAGTGGTTCTGAGCCAGTGATAAATCTTGCATTGCCACAAATAGCCACAGACATAGGAATTAATCTCAGAATTCATTGGTAGTGTTTGTGACTTTGGAGGGCGCGGTTGACTACAGTTGACTTGGGTTAGTTGCTCGGCGGATTTGGTAGAGCGTTGGTTCCACAGCCGGGAAGTCCGCGAGTCGAAACCCATAACCGCGCACATTTGTTTGTCAGACTTTGACTCTTACTGGTTGGGTTGTTGTGAGTTTAATGTGGGCGGGTGAGACAGGAGTCTTGGTGTCCCCGCACTGTCTTGTGTGTGTTCGGACATTAAGTTTGTTAGACGTTAGTGTGACCCTCGTCGCCGCATAGCCAAGCGAAGAGACTTACAATGGTAGAGTGCCCCTTTCCACCGAAAAATTGTAAACACTAAACCAGAAATGTATTTTATATTATGGTAATACGATCTTTTCTAACAATATACTGTAACTAGTTATTTCTATTTTTGCGAAATTATTGCTAAGGTTTGTTCTTAGACGCGATTGTTGTAAATCCATATCTGTAACTTTTTCTTTTTTCTTCACTTATTTTTTATTCAATACATGCAGAATCATATACTCTTTTCTTCTCTCTCTTTTTCACATGCACACTCACACATAAACTCTCTCTTCTTTTTACCTCCTCTCTCTCCCTCTTTATTTATTGTTTTTATGTCTCTTCTATCTCTTATCGAATCTCTCTCTCTCTCTCTCTCTCTCTCTCTCTCTCTCTTTCTCTCTCTCTCTTTCTCTCTCAGCCTCTATCTACCTCTCTTTTCCATTCACCCTTTCCTGATGCCCTCTCTTTCTCTCTTGTTCTCTCTCTCTCTATCTCTCTCTCTCTCTCTCTCTCTCTCTCTCTCTCTCTCTCTCTCTTTCGTCATATCTCCCCACACCCTGTGTTAATTCTTTGTTTCGCGTGCTGAAGCCATATTAATGTCCGCCTATCAATTACGATTGTCAACACACGAGCCACCACGTTGCCGTTACAATGACGCTACGTCAGACTAACAAACAGGGACCCTACATTATTTTGTTTAGACACAATACAACATTTCATGCAACACTAGTTACACAAGCTTTTGTTTGTGAGCAGTATTACCAGAGAGTCTGAAATAAGGAGAAGCTTTACATTGCTCAACCATTTGAATTTAGATAAAGACATATAGTGAGAACGCGTCATGCTAGCTCCCCGTATCAAAAGCATTGTGAGCTCTTTTTGTGAAACTTCTCACTAAATCTATAGTCTCTGGTATTATTGTTTGCTTTGTGTACATTACCGTGAGCTACCAAGTGTAAATTTAATACAAATTATGTCAACAAATCTGCATGCTTGTTTTCTTTACGAAACTCAGGTGAATATATAACCCAACTGGTCTTTGTATGGTATTATTATACCAGATAGTGTGAATAAGTTAGAGGGTTTATGGGGATGATTTCGTATTTATGCGGGTCGTGATAATTAATGTGGCAAATTTCTGTCTTAAACCTTAGCACAAAAAAGTATATTAAATTAATTTCTTAGTCACATGAATTTGAATTAACAATAATAAAGTTATCACACGTTACACTAGCTCCGTGTAACAATAGTACATGTACTGTAAAACTGTATGTGAAACATCTCAGTAAATCTATAGTCTCTGATCATTTGTGTTCACTCTTCTAGCGAACAGGTGATCCATAGATTTAGTGACATGTTACACGAGAAGGTTCACAGTACATGTACAGTACATGTGTTATGGTCACGTATGTTCTGACTCAAACTATAGAAAACGTTACGCGATCTATCAATTATTATTACTTCTAGTGGTTTGTTAACATAGTACAAATTGTTTATTGCACAATTTATTTCACTTAATGTCATTTCTTCCAGAGGTACACGATAAAAGAAAAAAAGTGAAATTCTCTCCCTGTTAGCTTCCCCATTCCCATCCTTCAAAAAATGTACTTTTAAAACATGAGCATGAAAGCAGTGCTAATCACAGAAGTAAAAAGTAACACTAGTAAAAATTGCAGTACAAAACAAACATGCCTATAACTAAATCCTAATTATACTGAAATAAGAAAAAAAACAAAATATCGTACTAAATTCTTTACATGACAGGGCATCGGATTGTATATATGTCCGTCTTTAAGTCTAACAGCGACAAAACTGTCCAAGCAGTCTTTAAACTATTGATGGTTTAATCGTGTAAACTTAAAAATTGCGGTTGGGAGGCCTAGAGTTCGACCCCTTGAATGAGGCATATACAGGGAATTGCCTTCTTAGTCAATATCTTCCTCTGTTCCAAGCCTATCAGAACAGTCGGATATGAAGATTACTATGATGTCAGTTAGTGAGTCGGTTTCTCAAACCCCACCTTCAGCAACAAGCTTTTATTGTCCCACAATTAATGTCAGACAATAATGGCCAACGACAACACAGAGACAGTGCAAGGGTACCAAGACTCGTGTCTCAGCTGGTCACATTATACTCGAACCGACCCACCCAGTAGGGGGCGATTTGGAAAACAAAACACAAAAATTAGTACGACGCTCTAACCAACTGACCTAACCGGCCAGCTAAAAAATTATCTTTGCCCAAAAAATTTGAAAAAAATGAAAAAATTGTCCGATCGTGGGGTTCGAACCAGGAACTCTTTGATTGTGAGAGAAATGCACTTCGTCTTGCCCCAGTTTGCCTGCCGCACATATATAAATACAAAATTAATAATACAGGCTACGTGTATTTTATTCTTGTGTTGTTTTTTTTAACCAAAAGAGCAGATCCTCAACTGGTGTCGAGAGATAGATCGATAGATTTGTAGGAAAATAGGATTACATGTACTTTGTACAAAATGATAGCTTTGCTCTGTTAATTAATTAATTGTTAAGTTGTTCTATAAATCGATATGTAGATTGGCGAACATATATCTAGTTAAATAAAGAAAGGGTAAGAGTATAAGTAGGTGAGTGAACTCACTAAATTACAACCTAAATATCAGAAAGACAGTATTTTTTATGTTATGGTCTTTACGTAAATTGGTAGGTGTTGACAATCAGAAAAATGATCCCAGTGATTTAACCTAAATATACCCTGAGGACGTAAGACAAGAATTATTAATTTATATCCCATCTTTCCACAACATCTAGATACATTGTCTGACACTCACCCTAGCCCGAGGCTCAGTTATAACGGTTTATGTCCAGCTTTGCTCATACTAAGCGTAGAAAATGTTGATGAACTCTTTCTCTCGTACTCAATCCCCCATTATATCCCCCTCTCTCTACGTTTTCTAATTTTTTTCTTATTTCACTATTATAGATAAATATTTTTTTTCAATTACAACTTGAAGAAAATAAGCTTGAAATATAAAAAATGGCGTAACAATCTAGAGGTTGTTTGCTTTTTTGTTGTTGTTGTTGTTGTTGTTGTTGTTGTTGTTGTTGTTGTTGTTGTTGTTGTTGTTGACAACAGGTAGGCACTATTGTGGTTTTGTTTGTTTTCTTTTCTTTTGCTGTTTTTGTTTGTAATAGACAACTTTTTTAACAAGCTGTATTTTAATTATATATATTCTATATAACGATAAATCAAATTCTTTTACTTAAGCATTACAAAGTTAAACCAGGCTTAATCTAACGCATCTCCTCCCACCATATTTTGTTCCATATCTTTACGTTTGTTCTCTTCTAATTTTGTTCAGACCCACAGGTGGCGTATTCGGACCTTCTATCAGCGCTGACCAGAAGGATGAACCTGGGTAGGATGTGTTCATCTTCTCTGGTCATCTTTCATCTTTGTGTAGTCTCAACCCCTGTTCTACATATGAAAATAGCATGTATTTTGTCCAAGAATTATAATTATCATGACATTTTAGATGGAAGGTTTATAATGTATCATTGTGCTGGAATGAGGCACAACGAAATTACTGATCAGGGCAAAAGTAATAACCGGGTGTTAAATGTTTTTCTTTATATCCTTAAGACAGTCACTTTTATATAATTATTAAAGGCTTGGCGATCCACGAGAAATCAATGGATAATATGACCAAGCCCATAAAGCATTGCTTTTTTTCTGATTGCTTAATCGCTACGTTATTCTCGGTTAGAGCTATTGTTGAAGACCCATGCAAGTTCACCCCCTCTCTCTCTCTCTCTCTCTCTCTCTCTCTCTCTCTCTCTCTCTCTCTCTCTCTCTCTCCTCTCTCTCTCTCTTCGCCTCTCCTCTCTCTCTCCTCTCTCTTTCTCTCTCTCTCCTCTATCTCTCTCTCTCTCTCTGTCTCTCTCTCTCTCTCTCTCTCTCTCCCCCCCTCTCTCTCTTTCTTCCTTTTTCTCTCTTCTCTTTCTATCTTTCTCTGTCCCCCTCCTTTCTCTGTCTACCTTTCTGTCTTTCTCTTTTTCTTTCTTTCTCAATCTCTGTCTCTATTTATCTCTCTTTCTCTCTATATATCTCTCTTTTTCTTTCTCTTTATTTATGTCTTTGTCTCTTATTCCTTCAAAAATATTTTCTTGACCTATTAACACACTCTCTTTGTATCTCCTCATATTTATACATGTCTTTATTTCCTCCTCTAAAAATAACCATCTACCCCCCCCCCTTTCCTTACACATACACACACTTCCCTCGTATCCCCCTCTCTGACCCATATGGATCAATCTCAGTGTCCTTTGTCGCCTGAAAATTACATCTTAGCATCACACCAGTAAAGAGGATACCACGGAGGGGAAACTAAGATCCCCAGTGAGACGAGATGCTGAATTAATCCTCTTTCTTAGGGTGGGGAAAGAGAGGTGGGAGAGGGCGGGGGGAGAGGAAACAATTTATTAGGTGTGGGAATTGCAGTTGCTGATCCATAAGCAGTAAGAATAGTAGTAGCAATTATGGTAGTAGTAGTAGTAGTAGTAGTAGTAGTAGTAGTAGTAGTAGTAGTAGTAGTAGTAGTAGTAGTAGTAGTAGTAGTAGTAGTAGTAGTAGTAGTAGTAATAGTAGTGGTGGTGGTGGTGATTGTATTAAGCGTTCAGTATTTTTATCATTCATTTTTTTGTTATTGATAGTTCAATACAGCTATAACCTTAACCAGGGAAATTTAAGCTAGAAACCTAAGAAAGAAATATGCAAACTGAAACATTATATATTTGCTTTTAAATAAAAGACCGAAAACAATCCAATCTTTATGAACGCACTGATATTAAGAGGATAAAAATGTACTTTTTATGAAAACTTTGTCCTGGTTGTGTTGTGTATGTGTGTTTGTGTGTGTTTGTGTATTTGTGTTGCTATGCTATGACGGAGATGGCTCTACACATAAATTATACATCAGGGACCAACATTACACAACACTACTTTTCCCTCTCATCTAACGTAACAAACAAAGGGAAATAATTCACTGAGAACTGTACCCAATCGCCTCCCCTGAACATTATAACTATCGAAGAGGATCATGGCGGAAACGGAAAAATCCATTCTGCTATAAATACACAGTAGTTAGTAAATAGCCCTCTGGAGATCTGGAGACAACATTGCAGATACATGTATTATTAATACCATCCGGCAAACTAAACCCCACAACCTGTAAGAGTTTTATCGAGTGAACCACTCCATGGGTCTGTTCTGGGAATACATGGACGTCCTCCCATAGTCAACAACGTATTGTAATCTGTGATTGATGATAACCAGGTGCACTGCGGAACTCGCCAAACCTACAAATCGCATCCCCTGGAGATGTGGATGACAGGTTTCGAATAATCATTTTTACAGTTTGCATTATGTGTCAATCGGTTCTGCGTCCCCAGTTCTTTATCACTGAGCCAAACCGCAGAGGTAGCCATTGCGTGCGGGGTTTTTGGTCAATAATTTTTGTTCCAAACGAGCTGTTATTGTGTTTCGATTCTGTGGCTCTATTGCTTTGTTAGGGGAATATTGGGAAATGACACAATTAGTTATTAATTGCCCGTACAGTCAAAGTAACAACCATTTTGAATTAGAGCTAACAATGCTATATTTTATTATTTATAATGGTGTCCTTAACAGATTTTTATAAAGATAAAAATGTAGATGACTATATACCTTTTATAATTTCTTCTTGTTTACAAAGATTGATCCTTTAAAAGGTACAGCAAGTTTTTTTTTATCTGTCCTAAGCTTTTTTCGTATAAAACTAAACTAACTGGAATACGCTGGTTTTGAGCCGATCGTTGTTTTCTAACACTGACCAAAACAGGAGGGAAGAGCAAGGTAATCGAAACTGGGATCGAACACGAAACCTTAGTATTAAGAGATGTTGGCTCTATACACTTGGGCAAACTGATATTTGAATTATTTTTTAAACGAGTTGAAAGGTTTAGAGATCCTATTGTTTCACCTGTTATGAATGTGGATTTGATATATAAAAAAGAGAGAGAGAGAGAGAGAGAGATAGAGAGAGAGAGAGAGAGAGAGAGAGATGTGGGTAGGGTTAACAAAAAAGAAATTCAGGGATCTAAATGAATAGAAAAATAAAAACAAACCCAGAATATATATTTTGAGGAAACAAAAGTTTTCAAGATTCTGACGGGGTAAATCCATAATCTCCAATGGACTTCTTTCTGAATGAAGTTGATATCAACAGCATAATATTATTATTATTCAGAGGTAAGAAAATCTAAGTATGAAAAGTACACATAAAAAAACAATCACAGTTACTAAATTTGTGGAAACAAAAGCAACAACTGTTGCCAAGAGTAATACATATTTATAGATAATGTCAGGAAACATAATATTCAGTTGATAAAGTACACCTTCTATTCGATTATTTCATTGAAATATCATGACAAATGTATTAACCATGTTGCAAGGAAGTTCTAAAAAAATAACCACACAAATACAACAAAACACGTAGCAAAGAAGTGCTAAAAATAACCACATAAATACAAGAAAGAGTACAGAAGAAGAGCATTGCCTTTAGACCTTACGTCATAGGCGTTACAAGAATGTAGATGAATCCGTCATAGAAGTTATTAAAAGCATGCACAAAGACCTCCCTAGACTTGATATAATTCTACGAGGCAGGAGAAAAAAGGGGCACATCTAAAGGCACTTCATTCGCTTGAATCGAAACTTTGGCTACAATAGACTCGGCCCCTTTTTTCCCGGCGACAGAGGCGCTTATAATGGAGTGCCACTCCAGGTCGTCACTCCTGGTTTCCATGGCAACCGAAAACTGGAAATTGAAGGGAAGGAATGTCGCAGACATGTGAATGAATAGAAAAAGCAGACGTCGGTCGCGTTGGGCCGTGAGGATTCGGGACAAAGAACGGGTGGGGACGTACGTCGGTTCACGGCCTGACAGAAGTTTTTCACTGGAACTAACGACCGCCACAGGGTGCTAGAGGTTTTCTTTTTAGTTTTGAGTTCTCTATAGAGGGAGGGAGATAATTTTTTCCCTCTCTCCCTATCTCTCTCTCTCTCTCTCTCTCTCTCTCTCTCTCTCTCTCCGGGTTTAACGTCTCCTAGGTTCCCCTGAGGGATCATATACGGCGATTTTTAGTTTGGTGGTATGCGGATGATTTTTGGTACTGACTGAGATTGGGGAGGCGGTAGGGCTGGTGAAAAAGATTAGAGCGTTGGTTTTTCAGTTGGAAGGTCCCTGGTTCGAAACCCAGGATTGGTCAAAATGTATTTGTCCGATATTGTCCCTTACAGATGAATTGGTCTTGGTATATCATGACTGTCTGGGACAGGAGTCAAGGTTTTCCCATCATTGTCTTTTGGGCAGCATGTTAAATTATCAGACGAAAGACTTGAAAACTATGCAGTGCTGAGTTAGGAGGTTGAACAACTAACCCAACTCAACTCAACTAAGGTAGGAGTCAGATAGTTCAGTTGGCAGAGCGCTCAATTAATGGACAGAAGGCATTTTGCTTAATTTTTATCTTGTATGCTTTGTAGTCTTGATGCGAGTGGTGGACATTTAAATGAAAATTTTGCTCTCCTTTGGTCTTTGCGTGTTTTGTGGCACTGGTGGAAATAATGAACATAAATCATTCTTATTATTGATCTCTAGATATTTGTGATTCTGTTAGGAGAAATCGTAGAGGTTCAACTGCATTGTATTGGTATCCGGATAATTTTATTCTAGTGGCACTGGTGGACAAAATGGACATTAGTTGCCTTGCTTGGTCAAGTGTCTGTACTGTGTGTATTATCATACTGGTAGGTATAATGGACAGAAGTCATTCTTCTGCTTCGTTTTATTATCTAGATATTTTGTGGTACTGGTAGGAATGATGGACATAAAGCCTTTTTCTGAGTCGTTTTATTATCTAGACATTGTGTGGTACTGGCAGGAATAATAATAACATAAGTCATCTAGTTTTGTTTGGTAGTTGGATGCTTTGTGGTACTGGTCCACTGTCGGTTCAGATGGTAGAATGTTTATACGGCGAGCAGAGAATATTGTGCTCTGTTTCATCACTGTTTGATAACTGGTACTAATAGAGAGTAGCATCAATTTAATTCCGTTCTTAGAACGCTGTGCTGACGCCTAGTGTAATATTTGTAGGTCGTTGATGATATTGCCTATTCTAGTGGTACTGGTAGACAAATGATGGACATTAGTTGCCTTGTTGGTTAGGTCTCTGTGTGTATTGTGGTACTGATAGGAATAATAGACATTGGTCATTCTTCTGCTTCCTTTTGATATTTTGGACATTATGTGGTACTGGTAGGTATAATGGACAGAAGTCATTCTTCTGCTTCGTTTTATTATCTTGGTATTGTATGGTACTGACGGAAACAATAATAATAGAAGTCGTCCCGTTTCCTTGGTCTTTAGATGCTTTGTGGTACTGGTCGGAAGCCGGTTCAGGCGGTAAAGTGTTTATCGGGTGTGCAGAGGACAATGTGCTCTGTTTCATCACTGTTTGATAACTGGTACTAATAGAGAGTAGCATCAATTTAATTATGTTATTAGAACGCTGTGCTGACGCCGAGTGTAATTGTTGTAGTTAGTTAGCGATCTTGCTTCTTTGAAACCTTTTGATCCTTCGCTAATATCAAAGCTTCTAGTCATGTTTGGCCATTTTGGTTAGTCCGTTGATTATAATTATTTTCTCGTTATTTCCACATGCTTTGCTTCCCTTAGATCATTCCAGTTGTAGGTATATCGTATCGTTTACACACACTTTTAAAGGGGTGTTTACGCGATGCAGATTAAAGAGAGACAACTGTAATTTAAAAGAATGACATGACTTTGTAGTCAGCAATGTAAGTAAAATGTTAATGTTAGGAGCATAAAATCAAAAACTTTACTAACTTACAAAAACATATAACAAAACAAAAAAGACAAGCAATATAGACTGCTGTTTCTATTCGCAAAACATCGTTGTTGAATAGTTCTGTTGCCTTCGAAAATTATTTACGTCCATGTGCACATAAGGTTAACGTAACGTCGTAATTGTTCGAAACTAAAACCCCATTGATTTTTTTTTAAATAAATATCTTTTTAATGGTTAACTCAATAGGTATAAAATTTAAAACTTCATCATGTTGCTTTGTGTCCTCATCTTAATTTAGACAGTCTTGTTTGGATATAGTCTTACATAGAACGAACGCACTTGAGCATAAAACTATTTCTAGAGTAAAAACAAAAACAAGAAAAGAAAACACAGAGTTTATATATCCTAGATTTAGACAGCTTGACATACAATACTTTAAAAACATTGTCTCTTTTATTCCATGCATCATCAACGTCATTTAAAATGCTGAGATATTAAAACCTCCAATATCTTTTGAGTTTGGTAACTTTTTCCAACCCTTTCAACACCACAGTGAATGTTCTATTTCTTGTTAATGTTTTCGGTTGTTTTATATGGGTTTTTTTGTTTATATTTTGTTTAGTTATTTTTTTTGTTTTTTGTTTTGTTCTATGAGTATGCGTTTTGAAACAATTTCCTTTACGATGGGTACTTTTCGTGTTGCTATTGTTGTTTTGGTTTTTGCTTAAACATTAAAATGGGCTTTATCTTCTAGACTGAAAGGCATATACTGCAGTATTACAGTTTCTAAATGAAAACATATATGCCTAAATCTATGTCTGTAGCTTTATATACAACTATTGCCTACGTGTGTAGCTTTGTATACAACTAGCGACTACGTTTGTTGCTTTGTATACAATTGCATCTACGTTTGTAGCTTTGTATACAAATGGTGCCTGCTCCGATTCTCATAATTCTCATTCCGTTTGCGATTACGTTTGGACTCTGGAGCTAGTGGTTGACTTGAAGGGCGCCGCCCCCTTCGCTTCAGTTCTGCCAACCCACAAGCCACAAAGCTGTACATTTATATACTAAATTACTGTAAAAATATTCTACACATACGGTTTTTGATTTCAGATTGGCAGGACGCCGCCCTTGACGCTTAAGTCCTGCCACCCTGCTGGGCATCAAGATGTTCATGTTTAAGCAAAAAACATGGTAGATAGTTGTTGAAAAATACGGTTTATGCTGTAAGATTGGCGAAAAACCGCCTCTATCACTTTGCAGGACTACCAACCACCCAGTAATCGAGATATTTATTTACAAGCCAAAAGATTGTAGGAAAAGGCTTACAAAAATTAAGACAGCTTCTGGTATAAGGTTAGCAGTAAGGCGCCTATGGCGCTTCATTTCAGTCCTGCCAACACACCCGTCATCAAACTGTGTATTTATAAGCCAACAGAGTGTAAGAAGACGCTTAAAAAATTCATACGGATTCTGGTGTGAGGTTGGCAGGAAGGCTCGACTCGGTTATCGACACCCGAGAGTAAACCATCCTAGGACCCCAGGTCTATCTCTCAGCCTATCAGGTCTATCTGTCAGCCTATCAAGTCTATCTGTCAGCCTATCAAGTCTATCTGTCAGCCTATCAGGTCTATCTGTCAGCCTATCAGGTCTATCTGTCAGCCTATCAAGTCTATCTGTCAGCCTATCAGGTCTATCTCTCAGCCTATCAGGTCTATCTCTCAGCCTATCAAGTCTATCTGTCAGCCTATCAAGTCTATCTGTCAGCCTATCAAGTCTATCTGTCAGCCTATCAAGTCTATCTGTCAGCCTATCAAGTCTATCTGTCAGCCTATCAAGTCTATCTGTCAGCCTATCAAGTCTATCTGTCAGCCTATCAAGTCTATCTGTCAGCCTATCAAGTCTATCTGTCAGCCTATCAAGTCTATCTGTCAGCCTATCAAGTCTATCTGTCAGCCTATCAAGTCTATCTGTCAGCCTATCAAGTCTATCTGTCAGCCTATCAAGTCTATCTGTCAGCCTATCAAGTCTATCTGTCAGCCTATCAAGTCTATCTGTCAGCCTATCAAGTCTATCTGTTCTCTCTCTCTCTCTCTCTCGCTCGCCTTCTCTCTTTCTCTATCTCTTTCTCTTAAGCACTCTCTTTTTTCTTTCTCTTTAATCATTCTTTTATTTTTTTTCACTCTTTTACATGGGACGAGGTTGTTTAAGGACAGAGCGTCCGCCCTCTGATCGGAACATTGTCGGCTCAATCTCTGTTGATTCTACCTTGTTCTCCCCTACTGGTAGTGTTTTTTTTGTAAATATAGTGTGATTAACAATATCCGGGTACCCCATTCTGCGAAAGTACACACTCACTTGTCTTGGTGGTACGCGATTTTATATAGTGAATGTTCTATTTCTTGTTGACGTATTTTGTTGATTTATATGTTGTTTTTTTTTGCTTGTTTGTTTTTTGTTTAGTGATTGTTTTTTTGTGTTTTGTTTTATGTTTATGAGTTTTGACACAAATTCCATTACGATGGGTACTTTTCGTGTTGCTGTTGTTCTTTTGGTTTTTACTTAAAAATTAATATGGCCTTTGTCTTTTAGATTGAAAGGCAAATACTGCAGTATTACAGTATCTAAATATAGACATATATGGCTTAATTTAAGTTTATAGCTTTGTTTAAAATGGTGTACCTATGTTTGTTGCTTAGTATACAATTGCACCTACGTTTGTAGCTTTGTATACAATTGCACCTACGTTTGTAGCTTTGTATACGATTGCACCTACGTGTGTAGCTTTGTGTACAACTGGCGCCTACGTTTGTAGATTTATTTACAACTGGCGCCTACGTATGTAGCTGTGTATACAACTGGCGCCTACGTATGTAGCTGTGTATACAACTGGCGCCTACGTATGTAGCTGTGTATACAACTGGCGCCTACGTTTGTAACTTTGTATACAACTTTAGCCTACGTTTTTGCTTTGTATACAACTGGCGCCTACGTTTGTTGCTTTGTATACAATTGCATCTACGTTTGTAGCTTGGTATACCAATTGTACCTACGTTTGTAGCTTGGTATACAATTGCATCTACGTTTGTAACTCTGTATACAATTACACCTACGTTTGTAGCTTGGTATACAATTGCACCTTCGTTTGTAGCTTTGTATACAAATGGTGCCTACTCCGATTCTCATAAGTCTCATTCCCTGTTTGCGATTACGTTTGGGATCTGATGGAGCGAGTGGTTGACTTGAGGGGCGCCTTTCGCTTCAGTTCTGCCAACCCACAAGCCACAAAGCTGTACATTTATATACTAAATTACTGTAAAAATATTTCACAAATACGGTTTTTTGATTTAGGATTGGCAGGACGCCTCCTCTGACGCTTAAGCGCTTCGATTCACTACTGCGAACACACCAGTCCCCAAACTGTGTATTTGTAAGCCAAATGTTGAGGATTCTGATGTGAGGTTGGCAGGAAGGCTCGACTCGGTTATCGACACCCGAGACTAAACCAGCCCAGGATCCCAGGTCTATCTGTCAGCCTATCCGGCCATGCAGCCACTGAGCAGAATATATTTCCTGGCACCGGGTCATAACTCATTCAGAGAAATTGAGGGCCTGAGCTGAGGTTTACAGTGAGCTATTTATCTCGCTATCTATCTCTCTGTCTTATCTCTCTTTCTGTCCCTCTTCCCCTCCCCCTTTCTTCCTCGCTCACCTTCTCTCTCTCTCTCTTTCTCTCTCTCTATCTCTTCCCCTCCCCTTTTCTCTATCGCTAGCTTTCTCTTTCTCGCCCTCTCTCTTTTCTTTCCCTCTCTTCCCATCCCCTTTTCTTCCTCGTTCGCATTCTCTTTCTCTCCACTATTCTTTAGCAGTCTCTTTTTTTTTTCTTTCTTTTAAAACATTCTTTCTTTTTTCACTCTTTTACCTGCGACGAGGTTGTTTAAGGATAGAGCGTCCGCCTTCTGATCGGAACAATGCGGGTTCAATCTCTGTTTATTTCACCTCGTTCTCCCCTCCTGGTTGGGTTTTTTGTCAATATAGTGTGTTTTACAAGACGCAGGTACCCCATTCTGTGATCAAGTCGCCGTATAAGCATTGGATCTTCTTTAACATCCTAGCAAATGTTACACTGTAACAGAACTTTGCTCTACCCAATCTGAGTTCGAGTGATGGATAGCTGAGCAACAAGTGAGCAGGACTAGAATAGCTACTGATACATGTAGCTTGGAGAGGTGGTGTGGTGGGAAGTACCTAGAAAAGGCTGTATCATGTACCTGCCTAGATAAGCCAAGTCTTAGAGCTCATGCAGCAGCTGTTTTGTTTTTCCATGGATATTGAGCAAATCCTAAAGTATTTTCACTCTAGTGGGTTTAGTTTTGCATTTAACATGTTTGGAGTGTGGTTGCTTAAGAAGATTTCTTAATGTCCGTCATATGCAGCAAGGTTATATTGTGGACAGGTTTCAAAACAAGCGTATGGGAAAGTTGCATGAGTGCAGGCAGAGTCACTGTGTAGAAACAAGGACTCCTGTTTTAGCCGCTCACATTATACTGACACCATCCCAAACCTAAGGGGAGGAAATATGTTTGTGAAAGAATGTGGGTTTCGAACCAGTGACCCCCCCTCCCTCCCCACACACACACACAGTGGTGGGGGCGAGGGCGAACTGACTTAAATGGTAGTGAGCGTTTATCTCCAGACCGGGATGTCCGCGGTCCAAATCCACAGATCATTCAAACATTTATTTAGAACTGGTGGTGTCGGAGTCAGTCTAATGTGATCGGCTGAGACAGGAGTCCAGATGTCCCGTCCTGTCTCGTGTGTGGCAGAACGTGAAATTGTCAGACGTCAGTCTTGGGGCCTTTCTACAATGTAGAATTTATAGTGCTGACAATGGGCGTTAAACCAACAAACTCTTTCCCTCCCCCCCACCCCTATTACTCGGTAGTGGTCTTTGGTCAGTTAATCTGTTGGATAGTTTTGTTTTTGATTTGTATTCCCATCCCCTCAAAGATTAAAGTATCGCTGTAAATTGTGGAGGTCAACATATTTCTTTCCGTGAAAAAAAAAATGTGTGAACTCTTTTAAGTTTGCACAGGTTTTTCGTAAATACTAATGTTTTTTTGTAACTTTCAACTGAAAAGAATACTCTCTAAATATAGGTTGGCGTTTTGCTTTCCTCTCTTTTTTACTGTTGATATGTCATTTGTATCTTTTTTCTGATTGTCTCATCGGCCTTCCGTTGCATTGTTAGTCTCTCTGTTGCTGCTTTGTTTATCTGCCTATTGTAGAAGTTGTCCACAAGTTGCCATGTACGTTTGTCTGTCTGATTGCGCAAGTAGCTCTATGTTGTCGAGTTTGTATGTCTAATTAAATCAATGGCTGTCTGTTTCTGTCTTTGTTTGCTTCTTGCCCTGTGTGTCTGTGTTTTTGTGTCTGTGTTTCTATTTGCAGGTCTAATTGCCTCAATGGCTGTCTGTTGCCAAGTAACATGTTTCTCTGACTGTTCCTTTGTTTGACTGCCTGTCGACGTGTGTGTAATAAAACTTCACAGCCTGTTTCCCCGTCTGTGTCTTTGTGTGCATCATCCTTTTGTAAGCTACAAACATAGGCGCCATTGTACATAAAGCTACAAAGGTAGGCGTGTGTTATGTACAAAGCAGCAAACGTAGATGCTATTCTACACAAAGCTACACATGTAGGCGCCAGTTGTATAAAAAGCTACAAACTTAGATTTGGGCATATATACATATATCTTTTTTGCCTAGCATAATGCAGATAACACACATCCATCAAGATCTGTTTCTAACTCTAATTATATAGTTTATCTCAATTTAATTATTGTGTTTTGTAGTAGCCAAATGGAACAATCTGTATTTGTTTTGTTCGAGACTTCTTTAAGAATAGACCAAGCCCCCAAAATGATTGTAGTGAACACATTTTAGTGTTATAAGAGTAACAGTGATCTATTTTTGTTCGGCCTACTCAGCCTACACCGCGACAATGAAAAATGATCTAACTGTTCCTGCTGTTTTAATGGTATAGTTCACTTGGACTTTTCGGTGATCTTGCTGCTATTTTAAAAGCCTTGGTTTTGCCGAATGAATATTTGCACTAGCTGTGTTGAGTGGAGTTCAGAAATTAGACTACGAAAAGTACCATTAGCAAATCTATCCTCAAATGCCAGGGACTAGAGAATAGTTACCAAGATATGCTTTCTAAATATGATGAATATTTATATGTAAAAGGTTGGACAGGGCAATTATTGTTCGACCGTCTATTTAGTACTCAGGATACTGTAGACTCCAGTATTCACACAACGTAACAGTCAATTTGTCCACTATGTTTGGAATGAGATGAATAATGGCCCTTTTTGTGTCCAACTTTAGTGTTAATTATGATGTACGCATTCGCATCTCAATTTGACATCTTTCTGTACATTCCTTATACTGATGGAGTCTAATCCAGAAAGACAGACAGACGGACAGACAGACAGACAGACTGACAGAGACAGACATATATGCTTACAAAAAGAGACAGATATGCTACTTCCTATTCCCTCATCCTTTCTTTCTAAATATCGATTCCCTCTCTCTATCTTACTAATAATTTATCGCCCCTTCTCTCTCCTGCTTTTAGTCTCCTCTCTCTCTATCTCTATCATTTTCCTACCCATCTATTCCTCTCTATGTCTGTCTGTCTCTCTCTCTCTCTCTCTC
>RQTK01000057.1:350114-367614 GCA_003991915.1 Elysia chlorotica | reverse complement strand
TGTCCAACTTTAGTGTTAATTTTGATGTACGCATTCGCATCTCAATTTGGCATCTTTCTGTACATTCCTTTTACTTATGGTTTCTAAGTTATGAGGTGTACCCGGAAAAAAGAGAAAGAGAGAGAGAGAGAGAGAGAGAGAGAGAGAGAGAGAGAGAGAGTATAACCTAATCATGCCCTTTAGACACGTGATTTTCAAATCGCTCACTTTGGCTCCGTAAGTTATAAGCAGGGCTGTTTTTAGACGCGGGTGAAATTTCCGATACCGACAGTCTCCGTTGTTATTATAAACCCCACCATCACAAAACCTCTATTGCCATACTGGTTAATTCGATGCATGTATGCACGCAGCATCTTCCAACAAACATGTACTAGGCCTGGTGTTGGCACATGGCGGGCATATCATCATGGACTCGTGAGTGCTTTTTCCGATAGTTCTGGGCGATGCGATATATTTCTGTGTGGGTTGAGGGCTCGGTTCGAATGACTTGTTTCTTCAAGGACATGGGATTATATAGCTTAAGAAGCACGCAATAGACTAATCTTATTGTCTGTACCCCTCTCTGTATCTCTGTCTGTCTCTTACTCTTTGTCTCTCTCTCTTTCTGTCTCTCTCTGTCTTTCTGTTTCTCTGTCTGTCTTTTTGTTTCTCTCTCTCAGAGCTGGGAACAGGAACGTCGGGGCTGAGGTATGGGACGGGTTTTGGAGGCCTTGGGCTCAGAATGGTCCACACGAAGGAAGGCAGCTTTCTCTCTAGAGAATCGTCTCAAGCCTGTGATGAAAGAAACCTTGTGCTTGGCTGTGTTAGGTAGCTGGTGTTTCGGGGTTGTTGTTGTTGTGGATTTTGTTGCTGCTGCTGCTGCTGGCTGTTGTGGTAGTAGATGTTGTTGCTCTACCTGATCCGGATGATAAAGAGGATCTTTACGAGTGAAGATTTGAGCACAGGCGCGCAGACGGTGATGACGCACTGGATCTGTGAATGTCTTCAGTTGAGTGATGGAGTTGTGATCCTGTATGGTCGGTGTGCGAGGCGACTTAGGGCTAGTTACCTGGTTTACCTGTGTGGGTGTCCCCCCACTAGCTTTCCTCCCGGTATCTGGCTGACAGTCCGATGTGGTACCAGACAGACGTGCGGATTTACCGCTCTTGTTGATATCGCGCCTGTAGAGTCCAATTAACCGCGCAAAATTTTTCCTGCTCGTCTGCGGTTTCTCTGCGTCTTCTAAAGTGTACGCTCCATTTTTATCTGCCTTATTTTTATCTCCCTTGTTAGACAAAGATGCAGCTGTTGACGATGATGATGGCGATGATAATGTCGATGTTTTGTCTTTACACTGCTTGGCTGAAACCAACGCGACGTTTTCGTTGATTTCATTCTCTACGTCGTCGTCGTTATCGTTGTCATCAGCATAATGTTGCGGAGCGCGGTAAACTTCGGGATTCCTGTTGGAGCTGCAGTCTGCTCTGGAGTTGATACCACCGCTAGATCCAGCGTATGAAAGACCAGACGATACAGCCCCATCAGACGCTCCGAGGGTATCATCACACGGTAGGAACACAGCTTCATCATCAATATCATCGGAATCAGCATCGTCACCACTATGCGCTCCACCATGTACCACTGTATTCCTAGACACTACATAAGCGGTATCGGGATCAACTGAAATCCCCCTACCCTCCGAACCAGCGTCACACCGGAAGTTGCTGTCCCTCCTGCTTCCGGCTTTCCCAGAAACCCCTCCAGCACTTTTCCCAGAGTCAGAGGTGGAGTCCTCTAAAGCGCCGTAACTCTGTTTGGGACGCTGTTCCTTGACGAGTTGTCGGTGAGAGTTGTCTTTGCTTGACTTACTTCCACCGGACGGCCTCACATCTCTGGCACGGTTCTCTGAGATCCCGGATGTAAGAGATGCGCTCTTTGAGTTCCGCGCATCGTTGGATTGGACGCTTTCAGTGGAAGCGTCTTGGGGTACCGCTCTGTCCTGGTTTTCTTGCTGTTGTTTAGAGTTTCTCTTGAGGCTTGACGGCTTGGCCTGATCGTGTGATGTCTCCTGTAAGTCGTGGCCTAGGTTTCCTGGCAGAGGGGGGCACGTTCCTACTGGCTCATCTAAAAGATGCAGAGAGCAAACAAAGAGAGCATACATTGAATGAAGGTTGACAGTGGATTTTCAATTTCATATATATGTTTAATGGATGACAATAAATTGCATATCCTTAAAAACAAGAAAGAAACAGTAATGCTATTTATAATTTGCTATTGATGTTTGTTTATTGTTGTGTTTTTTTTGTGTGTAATGTTGTTACTGTCTTGGTGTTGTTTATTGTTGCTTTGTTGTTGTTGTGGTTGATTGCTGTTTGTGTTTTTTTCTACGACTTTAGCATTCACATTTTTAAACATAACCAATCCACACTTTAAAACATTGCTTAGGCTATACTTAGACCACAGATACTGTTGTTTGATCAACACAACAGAAAATATGAACTCGAATATCACGTTACATGTACACGTATAATTATGTAGGTTAATGTAATTCATCTTTTAAATAATCGATATTACATTCTCATTAATTTCAACAAAATCAGGTCAAATACGATATCCAATTGTGAATTTGTAAACACGCTTTGTTTTGTTACCCGCAAAATATTTCGCCATTTGACTCAGAATGGATCTTTGTTTATCAATAATAACTACAGAAATGAGTAATGTAAATGAAAATGTGCATATAACGGTAAACCTTGTGCTTTTATATCTACCGGGTTATAAAAGTTGTTGACTTTAACTCGTAGCTATTAAAATATGTATGGAGGTAAAAAAATAATATCACAAAAACCAAACCATATCGAATCGAATACAGTAAGACAAATACTTAACTCTTTTTTACCAGTGAAACTAAATCCCAGTCAAAATCGAACCAAATAAAACAAAAATGTCAGTCCACTAAAAGTATCGTTCGCGAAACTTAAGCCAAAAAGAGACAATCACTAAGCTCACTATTGTATGAATTGGCCATTAATTAAAATCCCGTCTGTATTGGCAGATATTATAATTATGAATGATATACAGCACATTTTGTTAACGTATTCATCAAACTGAGGTGAGACGGCATGCATAATTAACGTATTGATTGTCGAAGAGCGATGAAAGTGGTCAGAGGGTATGACGGTGGAGTGAATGGAGGAATGAATGAATGAATAAAATGAAGGATTGGTAATAGGAGTGGTGTATAATTGATGGACAAACAAAGAGCTAGAGGTGCATAGCATGGAGAGAGAGACAGACAGAGAGAGAGAGAGAAAGAGAGAGATGGAGAGAAAGGGAGAGAGATGGAGAGAAGAGAAATAAAGAGAGAGAGTGAGAGAGAGAGAGAAAAAGAAGGGAAGACAAACAAACGGACAGAAAGAGACGAGCAGGAGAAAATGGACAGAGAGAGAGAGAGAGAAAGAGACAGAGAAATAAATAAAAAAGGAGGGGGATATAGACAGAAAAACAAAAAGAGAGAGAGAGAAAGGGAGAGATAAGGAAGGTGCAAGTAAGAAGGGAAATAGATTTGAAGAGAGGAGAAGAAAATACAGACAGACAAAGAGACATAGCCGGAGAGAGACACAGAGAGACACAGGGAGAAAGAGAGAGACAGAGATACAGAGAGACACAGAGAGAGAGAGAGAAAGAGAGAGAGAAACAAAAAGACAGACTCTCTGTCTGTCTCTCTGTATCTCTGTCTATCTGTTTGTCTGTCTCTCTGTATCCCGTCTGTCTGTCTCTCTGTATCTCTGTCTGTCTCTCTGCATCTCTGTCTGTCTGCTTGTCTGCCTCTCTGTATCCCACTCTCTGTCTCTCTGCCTGTCTCTTTCTCTCAGCCTATGTCTCTTTGTATTTTCTCCTCTCTTCAAATCTAATTCCTACATGCATCTCTTTTCTCTCTGCTTTTCTCTGTTTCTAACTGTTCTCTTTATATATTTCCCTTCTCTCTCACTATTTAATCTAGGTCTTGTTCTCTCTCGCAGTCTATTTTATGCTGTTCCTCTTTTTTGTCAGTTTGTTTGTCTCCCTTTCTTTTTGTCTCTCTTATTTTATTCTCTATCCATCCATCCTCTATCTATCTATCTATCTAAAGCAGGGCTGTTTTTAGACGCGGGTGAAATTTCCGATACCGACAGTCTCCGTTGTTATTATAAACCCCACCATCACAAAACCTCTATTGCCATACTGGTTAATTCGATGCATGTATGCACGCAGCATCTTCCAACAAACATGTACTAGGCCTGGTGTTGGCACATGGCGGGCATATCATCATGGACTCGTGAGTGCTTTTTCCGATAGTTCTGGGCGATGCGATATATTTCTGTGTGGGTTGAGGGCTCGGTTCGAATGACTTGTTTCTTCAAGGACATGGGATTATATAGCTTAAGAAGCACGCAATAGACTAATCTTATTGTCTGTACCCCTCTCTGTATCTCTGTCTGTCTCTTACTCTTTGTCTCTCTCTCTTTCTGTCTCTCTCTGTCTTTCTGTTTCTCTGTCTGTCTTTTTGTTTCTCTCTCTCTTTCTCTCTCTCTCTCTGTGTCTCTCTGTATCTCTGTCTCTCTCTTTCTCCCTGTGTCTCTCTGTGTCTCTCTCCGGCTATGTCTCTTTGTCTGTCTGTATTTTCTTCTCCTCTCTTCAAATCTATTTCCCTTCTTACTTGCACCTTCCTTATCTCTCCCTTTCTCTCTCTCTCTTTTTGTTTTTCTGTCTATATCCCCCTCCTTTTTTATTTATTTCTCTGTCTCTTTCTCTCTCTCTCTCTCTGTCCATTTTCTCCTGCTCGTCTCTTTCTGTCCGTTTGTTTGTCTTCCCTTCTTTTTCTCTCTCTCTCTCACTCTCTCTCTTTATTTCTCTTCTCTCCATCTCTCTCCCTTTCTCTCCATCTCTCTCTTTCTCTCTCTCTCTCTGTCTGTCTCTCTCTCCATGCTATGCACCTCTAGCTCTTTGTTTGTCCATCAATTATACACCACTCCTATTACCAATCCTTCATTTTATTCATTCATTCATTCCTCCATTCACTCCACCGTCATACCCTCTGACCACTTTCATCGCTCTTCGACAATCAATACGTTAATTATGCATGCCGTCTCACCTCAGTTTGATGAATACGTTAACAAAATGTGCTGTATATCATTCATAATTATAATATCTGCCAATACAGACGGGATTTTAATTAATGGCCAATTCATACAATAGTGAGCTTAGTGATTGTCTCTTTTTGGCTTAAGTTTCGCGAACGATACTTTTAGTGGACTGACATTTTTGTTTTATTTGGTTCGATTTTGACTGGGATTTAGTTTCACTGGTAAAAAAGAGTTAAGTATTTGTCTTACTGTATTCGATTCGATATGGTTTGGTTTTTGTGATATTATTTTTTTACCTCCATACATATTTTAATAGCTACGAGTTAAAGTCAACAACTTTTATAACCCGGTAGATATAAAAGCACAAGGTTTACCGTTATATGCACATTTTCATTTACATTACTCATTTCTGTAGTTATTATTGATAAACAAAGATCCATTCTGAGTCAAATGGCGAAATATTTTGCGGGTAACAAAACAAAGCGTGTTTACAAATTCACAATTGGATATCGTATTTGACCTGATTTTGTTGAAATTAATGAGAATGTAATATCGATTATTTAAAAGATGAATTACATTAACCTACATAATTATACGTGTACATGTAACGTGATATTCGAGTTCATATTTTCTGTTGTGTTGATCAAACAACAGTATCTGTGGTCTAAGTATAGCCTAAGCAATGTTTTTAGGTGTGGATTGGTTATGTTAAAAAATGTGAATGCTAAAGTCGTAGAAAAAAACACAAACAGCAATCAACCACAACAACAACAAAGCAACAATAAACAACACCAAGACAGTAACAACATTACACACAAAAAAAACACAACAATAAACAAACATCAATAGCAAATTATAAATAGCATTACTGTTTCTTTCTTGTTTTTAAGGATATGCAATTTATTGTCATCCATTAAACATATATATGAAATTGAAAATCCACTGTCAACCTTCATTCAATGTATGCTCTCTTTGTTTGCTCTCTGCATCTTTTAGATGAGCCAGTAGAAACGTGCGCGCCTCTGCCAGGAAACCTAGGCCACGACTTACAGGAGACATCACACGATCAGGCCAAGCCGTCAAGCCTCAAGAGAAACTCTAAACAACAGCAAGAAAACCAGGACAGAGCGGTACCCCAAGACGCTTCCACTGAAAGCGTCCAATCCAACGATGCGCGGAACTCAAAGAGCGCATCTCTTACATCCGGGATCTCAGAGAACCGTGCCAGAGATGTGAGGCCGTCCGGTGGAAGTAAGTCAAGCAAAGACAACTCTCACCGACAACTCGTCAAGGAACAGCGTCCCAAACAGAGTTACGGCGCTTTAGAGGACTCCACCTCTGACTCTGGGAAAAGTGCTGGAGGGGTTTCTGGGAAAGCCGGAAGCAGGAGGGAACAACTCGTCAAGGAACAGCGTCCCAAGCAGAGTTACGGCGCTTTAGAGGACTCCACCCCTGACTCTGGGAAAAGAGCTGGAGGGGTTTCTGGGAAGACCGTAAGCAGGAGGGACAGCGGTTTCCGGTATGAAGCTGGTTCGGAGGGTTCGAGGTATTCAGTTGATCCCGATACCGCGTATGTAGTGCCTAGGAATACAGCGGTACATGGTGGGGCATTTAGTGATGACGATGCCGATTCCGATGATATTGATGATGAAGCTGTGTTCCTACCTTGTGATGATACTCTCGGAGCGTCTGATGGGGCTGTATCGTCTGGTCTTTCATACGCTGGATCAAGCGGTGGTATCAACTCCAGAGGAGACTGCAGCTCCAACAGAAAACCCAATGTTTACCGCGCTCCGCAACATCATGATGAGAACAACGATAACGACGACGACGTAGAGAATGAAATCAACGAAAACGTCGCGTTGGTTTCAGCCAAGCAGTGGAAAGACAAAACATCGACATTATCATCGCCATCATCATCGTCAACAGCAACATCCGTGTCCAACAAGGGAGGTAAAACTAAGGCAGAGAAACCGCAGACGAGCAGGAAAAATTTTGCGCGGTTAATTGGACTCTACAGGCGCGATATCAACAAGAGCGGTAAATCCGCACGTCTGTCTGGTACCACATCGGACTGTCAGCCAGATACCGGGAGGAAAGCCAGTGGGGGGACACCCACACAGGTAAACCAGGTAACTAGCCCTAAGTCGCCTCGCACACCGACCATACAGATCACAACTCCATCACTCACTGAAGACATTCACAGATCCAGTGCGTCATCACCGTCTGCCGCGCCTGTGCTCAAATCTTCACTCGTAAGATCCTCTTTATCATCCGGATCAGGTAGAGCAACAACATCTACTACCACAACAGCAGCAGCAGCAGCAGCAACAAAATCCACAACAACAACAACCCCGAAACACCAGCTACCTAACACAGCCAAGCACAAGGTTTCTTTCATCACAGGCTTGAGACGATTCTCTAGAGAGAAAGCCGCCTTCCTTCGTGTGGACCATTCTGAGCCCAAGCCTCCAAAACCCGTCCCAACCTCAGCCCCGACGTTCCTGTTCCCAGCTCTGCCTCTTGCAGACTCCAGCACCGGTAAAGCATCTTCGTCTTCCGGCGGAAGTCAGACTGGTACCGGAAGTCGGAGGGGCGCCGGCGGGGGAGACCGGCGCAGACTGAAGGTGGAGTTTGCGGTGATGGAGAGCGAGGTGGTGGTTGAGAACAGCCGAGGAATCCGAGGGCGGGGCAGGTGGGGTGTCATGGGGGCAGGGGGAGCCAGAGGGGGCGAGTTCGAGGACGGAGGGGCGGGGGGAGCCATGCTCAGCCTCAAGGATGACGTGGAGAATGACGTGGCGATGCTGGGCGGAAGCAGGGCCAGGTTCCGGCAGGCGCGTCTCTCGTTGCTAGGGAAACCGTTGAACTACAAAGCTCACAGGAGGGACATGCGGTACCGCCGGCTCCAGTCTCGGATATACAACTTTCTAGAGCGGCCCAAGTCCTGGGGGTCCTGGTTCTACCACCTGGCTATGTGAGTACCTGGTTACTGTCTGGGACTTAATAACAAAAAATAATATCATGGGATTGAAGAGAGGGTGTTATTGAGTCTGAATAGTACCTGTCTCAGAAAATGTTGCTGTGAAAAGGTGTGTTTGAGTGAGACTGAATACTTTTTGTCACAGAATGTAATGAATTATTTTGGATCAGAGAGTGTGTGGCTGGGTGTAGGTAGATACAGTCTATTCAGAACATGTTGGAGTAAGAGTGCGTGTGAGTGAGTGTGAATATTGTTTGTCTCACTAAATATAAAAAAAAATTAATGGGCAACGAAATTTCACCATGATCCAATGTTTCAGTTAGAGCTCATACAAACTAACATGGGCCTAGTTTTGCATGCGGTTATATAATTATATCAAAAGTATATATAGAACTGTAAAAATGGAAAGTCATAAATACTTAAATCTATAGGTATATTCATATAATGAGAAACATTACATTCTAGGCCTTACATGGAGAAGTTAAAGATAAAGCATCAGGTAAAAAAACATGGGAGAGAAAAATGAAAACAAAAACAACTAGATACCACCATAACAAAAAAATATCAAGAGATCACAATTAGAATTAATCGAATCAAACTGAGTTAGAACAAAGGTAAAAGCAAATACAAAGAACAAGGAGTGGAGAGAAAAAGAGAAAACCTTTCAGAAGCATTATGCAATGTATAAAAAAAGCGCAGACAAATTAAAGAAAAAACGGGAAACCGAAAATCGTACCAAAACCCCAACTTCATAATTATTATTTTTGTTTTCACTTTACCCCATAATATGATTTACTACCATGCCCCTTATAATGAATCTATAAATCGCCCTATGTCCCGGGGTAAGGGGCCGTCTAATGAGAAGGATTTTTTTTAGTTTAATTGAATGGTGATGGTCATAAACCATCCCCCCCACCCCTTCCCAACAATACCTCCTCACCCCCTCCCAAATCCCCTCTTTGCCAACGCCTTCATTGCAACTTTGTTTCAAGTTAAGGCGCAGTCAAGATTACTCATTGTTGTTTATATCACTTTAATCGTCAAGTCTTTTCTCTCTCTCTATTTCTCTATCGCTTTCTCTCTCTCTCTCTCACTTCCTCTCTCTCTCTCTCTCTCTCTCTCTCTCTCTCTCTCCATTAGTATTTATAGTATGTCTCTCCTTCTGTGTGTTCCTTTGTCTCACTCTCTCTCGCTCGCTCACGCTCTCTCTGCCTCTCTCGCCATTATTATTTGCAGTCTCTTTGTGTTTTTTCTCTTTCTTTCTCTCTCTTTCTCTCTCTCCCTCTCTCTCTCTTTCTCACTTTACCCCTTTCTCGTATTCTGTCTTTCTATCCGTCCATCTATACATATCTCTCTTTTTTAAACCTCAAATTAATTTTGTTCATTTCACTCCGTCCAATTTATTAAATCCACTCCACTTGTCTCGTTCACTCTTGTTCATCCCTCTCACTATTGTCTCTGTCCATAAACTTGTTCATCAATTCATCCTTCTACATCCTGATCATCCGTCAATCCGTCTGTTTGTCTGCCTGTCTGTCTGTGTGTGTATCTGTCTCTGTGTCTGTCTCTGTATAGTTTTGTCTTTCTCTCTCTTTTTCTAAACCTTATTATCTCTCTCTCTCTCTCTCTCTCTCTCTCTCTTTCTCTCTCTTTCTAAACTTTACTATCTTTCTCTCTCTATTTCTATTTCTCTCTTTTCCTAAACCTAATCATATTTCACTTTTTCTCTTTCTATCTCTCCCTTTCTACTCTCTCTCTCTTTCCCTTTCTCTTACTCTATCTCTGTATTCGTCCATCTGTCCCTATCTCTCATTTAAACCTCAGGTGTATTCATGTTCATTCACTCCATCTATTTTCTGATATCAAATCCACTTGTCTCTTTCACTCTTGCTCATCCCTCTCACTATTGTCTCTGTCGATAATTTTGTTCATCCATTCATCCTTCTACATTCCTGACCATCGGTCCATCTGCCTGTTTGCCTGCCTGTCGGTCTATGCGTGTATTTGTTTCTGTGCCTGTCTCTCTATCTTTCATTCTCTCTTTGTTTCTAAACCCTACTGTCTTTCGTTCTCTCTCTTTTTCTTAACCTTACAATCTTTCTTTCTTTCTCTCTTTTTCTATTCTTTACTATCTTTCTTTCTCTCTGTCTTTCTAAACATAACCATATTTTTCTCCGTATCTCTTTCAAAACCTAACTATTTTTCTCTTATTTCCTTCTAAATTTTACTATCTTTCTCTTTCTCTCTCTATCTCTATCTCTCTCTCTCTTTTCCTGTCTCTTTCTAAAACTATCTTCCTCCTCTCTCTGTCTAAATTGTACTATCTTTCTCTCTCTCTCTGTCTCTCTCTCCCTATCTTTCTAAACCTCACGCAAACCCCTATGCTTTTCCCCCGTCATTTCCCTTTAGTCTGATTTAGTAGAACACTTGTGGAGATAAAAATAACACTTAGTTACCATTATGGAGTTACGCAAGGGAAGCAACTTTGGTGAACTGTCACTCTACCCCATCCATCTTGTACGATAAACAACGGAACACTATTGATTATCAATACTTTTACCTCCCGTTGTAGAGAGCCTTTTTTCTCTCTGTGTGTTTCTCTCTTTATATCTCCCTGTCACTCCCTTACATTATCAGTCTCGGTAATTCTCTATCTTTCAATCTTTTTGACATCTGTCTACACCGATGTTTTCTTCCCTCTACCTTCTCTCTCTATCTACAATATACCTTTTCTCTCTCGGTATATCTCACTATTCTCTCTTCCTCTCTTCTCGTTTTCATTAAACTCTTTGCTCTCTGTCTATCTTTTTCTATTCCTCCTCTCTCTCTCTCTCTCTTTCTTTCTCTCTCTCTCTCTCTCTCTATCTCTCTCTCTCTCTCTCTCTCTTGCTGCGCTTACATTCTCCTCACTTTCCAACTTCAATTCGGATGTTTCCGAATTTTCTCCCTGTTTTTGTTTCTTTTTGACATCTCTCTACACTGCTGTTCTCTTCCTCCTCCCTTCTCTCTATCAATTTCTATCTACCTATCATATTATAATCTTTTCTCTCTGGGCATATCTCTTTTCCTCTCTTCTCGTTTTCATTAAACTATTTGCTATCTGTCTCTACCTATTTCTATTCCTCTTCTCTCTCCCTCTCTCTCTCTCCCGTCTCTCTTTCTCTCTCTCTCTCTCTCTCTCTCTCTCTCTCTCCCCCTCTCTCTCTCTGTCTCTTGCTCACTCTCCCCACTTTCCAACTGCACTTCGAACGTTTCCGGATTTTCCCTCTAGTGTATTTTTGTTCTCCTTTTTTTCTGTATCCATGCTAATGAGGTTCAAGTAAGAAACAGCTATGACGTAAGTCTGTGTTGTACATAATGTAGTATCCTCTAATAAAGGGTTTTATGAGATGAGTTGCTTTGTTGGGGTTTCTTGTTCAATGTTGCTTTGTTGTCATCTTTTGTTCCTGCTGTTCTTATTGTCCATATTGTTGAAGTTGTTGTTATTGTTGTTGTTGTTGTTGTTGTTGTTGTTGTTGTTGTTGTTATTGTTGTTTCTATACAGTAAAGAAGATGGTGGTTGTGCATCAGTAGTCTAGTTTTAAATTCCCTCTCTCTCTTTCTTTCTCTCTCTCTTTCTTTCTTTCTCTCTCTCTATCTCTTTCTCTCTCTCTTTTTCTATCTTTCTCTCTCTCTTTCTCTCACTGTCTCTCTTTCTATCTCTCTCTTTCTAATTCTGTCTGCTTCTTTAAGTCACTGTCTATTCTCCCTCTATCTGCTAAAACTGCTTATCTCACCATCTGATTATGTACCTGCTTTACAATAAATCTGTTTATTCCGTCTTTTATTTATCCATCTACCTACCTTGATAACTATCTGTCTATCTATCTATCTATCTTTCTATATCTTTATTTATCTCTACTCCTATCTATCCACCCATTTACATCTATCTTTACATCTATCTTCTTTTCTATCAATCTATGTATTTTTTTTTCTTCTTATTCTTCTAGAATGAAATCACTTTGTGACGGCGTCTTTGAACTTTCTAAACTCGAAAAAGACAACCTTGCTGTTATTAAAAATTTAAAACAAATGGTTTTTATTTTGTCAACAGGGACTGTGCTGAAAAAAGGAAAGGTTAGGCTACACACCCTTAAAGTCTAAGATCTGGATTTGATACAAGATGATGACAAGTTGCTCTTTAAGAGATAGTAATTGGAAAGATAACTATGGTCCAGTGGTTGAGCATGCCATTTCGAATCTCAAGGATGCGATTTGATTCTCATTCAGGCCGCTGGCCTCACTGTTTTCCTGCTCTTTGTGACTCTCTCTATCTCTCTCTGTTTTTATCTCTCTCTCTGTCTATCTTATCTATCTATCTATCTTTCTCTCTCTCTGTATTTCTTTCCCTCTCTCTCTCTCTCTCTCTCTCTCTCTCTCTCTATCTATCTATCTATCTATCTATCTCTCTCTTTATCTTGCTATATACCTATCTATTTTTCTATCTATCCATCTATCAGTCAGCCAAAATCGAAATATGTAGGGCTTTACTTTGTTTTGTTCTCCCGCCAATTCCTTTTATCCCCATTATCCCTCTTGTCCCTCTCTAACTCTCTCTCTCTCTCTCTATCTCTCTCTCTCTCTCTCTCTCTCTCTCTCTCTCTCTGTCGCTCCCTGTCTTTTTCCTCTGCCAGTCTGCCTGTCTGCCTGTCTGTCTCTTTCTCCGTCTGTCTGTCTGTCTGTCTCTTTATCTATCTTTCTCTCTCTTTTTATCTGTGTCTTTTTCACTATATATCTATCTGGGTCTCTTTCTCTCTGTTTCTGTCTCCGTATCTCTCTCTCCCTTTTAATCTCCCTCACTCCCTAATCTATCCAGTAATCCTAGGTCTCCCAACGTAAGTATGGAGAGTACATTGCCACATACCTCGCCACCAATGAACGTCCCAATGTTTTCTCATCTGTCTCTCTCAGTCTTCAATCAAAAACCAGTCGATAAAACACCCAACCCTATTTTAAAACCTTGCAATGCAATCATTACAGCATCCTACAACAAGATATATATACAGAAAAAAAGTCCCTGGTGTTTATCTCAATACACCCGGAAAATCCTTTAGCAACCGGCTAAGGATTTAGCGACAAATAACTCGACAACTTTTTTTTTCTGGATCTTTATCCTCCCTCCTCATCATTTGTCTATTTGCTGCTGACGTTTCTAGAAGTGAAAAATATCCGTTGAATGGAGCCAGCAAAATGTGAAGAGAAAGGAACACAGGTTTAGGGGGGAAAATCAACAAAGTGTTACAATCTCTTTGTTAAATCATATTCGATATGTAGTTCCGATAGACGGAACATCTGAAACGCAAAAAAGAAAGAAAAAAAAGCCAATTGCTGAAAAGAAAAAAAAATATGTTTTTTTATCTTTAACTAATATCGGTAAAGTGCATAGCTTGCCAAATTTAACCAAATTAATTTGATCCTTAATATTTTTTTGCAAGTCGGTTTTTTTCTTGTCTTTTTTTTTTACTAATTGTAATTCTCTCGTCACGCAATCTAACCTGACTCAAACCTCTAAAACAATCCTCTCTTTGAACAATAACAAAAAGGAACTAAAAACACAAACACATGACAAAAAATTATTTTAAAAAGTAAAAAAAAAACACTAAAAAGGAAGAAAACACAACTTGTATACACTGTTTTAAGGCAGAATTTGTACGGTAGGGTTCTGCATTGCTCAAATAATGGTATTTTCTTGCAGGGGATGAATATCTAATGGAAGAGTCAACAAAAGACGCCATAATAAAAAAAAAAAAAACAACAACCTCAGTTTGCTGCAGGTATAGAAGAGCGTGCATAGTAACTTATTGTATAACACACACACACACACACACACACACGCGCGCACGCGTATTCGCCATGGCAACAGACATAGCTATCAATGTTTAAGTATCATATCTCGATTTCCAATACAAATTTATCATGTTTGCAACATTATTTTTTGCACATTTTTCCAACATAATTTTTGTTTATGTCCCGTTATTTTTGTATGTCCACCCTTTGTCACCACCACCTCTGCTTCTGTTGTTGTTGATGTTGTTGTGATTTTTTTAGGGTTACGTATCGGAACCCACGGCATTATCATCAGCAGCATTAATTCATGAACTGTTGAAAATTTAAACAGCTACAGGTTGTTTGCGAGCAAGGCATCAATAATTGCAAAGCCCTTTCCTATTGGAAGTAGTGGTGCACATCCACACTATCGTTATTTAGCTTCCCCCTTTGTTTGCCCGGTTGAATAATTTATTGCGTCTGTTTGGAATCAATTATTCTACCTTTGACGATATGCACGATACCCGCATTGTTTCAGACAGTTTTTTTTGTTTTGTTTTGTGTATGTGCTTAAAAAAATACATGGTCTCTGAAGAAAAAAGATACAGTGGCCCTCTAAAAAAAGAATAATGGTCCAAGCAGACAAAAGGGAGTCAAACTCTACCTGGCATGGAAACGATAAGAAACCTGATGACACTTCCTGGGGTTAATTGTCTCCCCTATCAGGTTTATTTATCAGACTCCGCCTGCTGGTATGGCCTGGCACAAACTCTGGCTACCCCAGGTAGGAATTTTATGAAATCTTTGCCGGGAGTCCAGGTAAAATTAACCACCACATACTTTGCGGTGTACATAACGATAATGGTTGACGTAATCAGGTCGCTTAGGTGTGTGGTTTCCTGGTCGCTCATTGGCTGTGTATATCGAAGATGCAGCCATAATTAGACGCTGATGTAGATATCCTAAACCTATTGTCTTCGATTTCACTCTGGGTGCTCTATTCGCAAGGCATCGAATAATAGGAACATGGCGGAAGGCACCCAAGTAGGGTAAATATTGTGAAAGGGGAGTCAGCACTCTGGGAAAGGGAGATAGATAGAGGTAGTTAAACAATAAGACTGATAGGCTTACAAATTAGACAGATAGAATGACATAGTTAGATAGAAAGAGAGACAAATTAAGACAGGTAGAAAGAGGGAGACACAATAGAGAGAGATACACAGAGAGAGAGGGGGGATAAACAGAGAGAAAGGGGCGGATCGACATAGAGGGAAAGTTAGTACACAAAGCAAGAGAGAGAGAAAGACAGAGAGAGAGAGAGAGAGAGAGAGAGAGAGAGAGAGAGAGAGAGAGAGAGAGAGAGAGAGAGGGAGATGGAGAGACACAGAGATAGAGGAAGAAAGAGAGAGAGGGAGGGAAGAGAGGAGAAGAGACACGAAGAGAGAAAGAGGGATGAAAATAAAGAAAGACAGCAAAGAGAAATAGAGACAGACAGGTAAGGAGAGGTAGAGACAGAGGCGAGAGACAGAAAAGGCACATAGAGAGAGAGAGAGAGAGAGAGCGAGAGAGAGAGAGAGAGAGAAAGAGAGGAGAGAGAAGAGAGAGAGAGAGAAAGAGAGAGAGAGAGAGAGAGAGAGAGAGAGAGAGAGAGAGAGAGAGACAGAGAGAGAGAGACAGAAAGAGAGAGAGAGAGAGGCAGTAGATAGGGTCAGAAATGGATAAAGGAAGGTACAATGGCAAGTTCAGGACTAGAGGAGGAAACAAAAGCTTATCTCTGACACGCCTGGCGCCACTGGTTTGATGGTTCACTCACCTAAAACCTGGGTAACTGAAACAGCAGGCAAGGTTCTGTTACGTACTCTGTATATTAGTATTACTCATACTGGCATAACAGCTCAGTGTTTTTACAATGCACGTACAATACACTATTTATAATGATGTCATGAATGTCTGTTTGCTTTTACTGCTGTGTCATGCACGAGGTGGGGGAGAACTGGTTAAGTTGTAAAACATTTGCCTCACAATTGGGGTGTACTTGGTTCAAAATTCACGATTGGTCAAAACTTTATTTTTAGACTTCGTTCCTTTTTGGTTGGCAGAAGAAATTGGACAGATCATGACAGGAGTCGTGGTATCCTCGCACTGTCTATGTGTTGCAGCACGTAGCGTTGTCAGACAGTAGTCTTGGGGCCTGTCCACAATATAGCCTATAAATTTCTAGCGTTGAACGCTCACAAACAATCTCAAATTCAAAATAAAACCGTGACGAACTCAGTACAATATTCTCATTGACAATACAACTTGTTGATTTCACAATATTAGTAATAGTATGTTTGCTTTTTGTTTGTTTTTGGTGGGTCATTGACGACGTTTAAAAAAATAAATAATAGTGAAAGTCACTGAAATACACACTAATTGCATTTAAGGATCAATATGAGCTATATTGTTAGACCGTCAGGATCAAAAAGGAAAATTTATGTGATCTGGTAAGTTGAACAATTAGTACCCTATGAGTATCACTCTGCCCCAATGACCTATTAAAAGAGACGGGCTCATGCCCCTACAGCACACTGCACTTTTTACGATATCTGTGTCCGAGCTTTAAGACCCTCTAATGGCTGCTGGTATCCTTCCGGTAGAGTAAGAAACCGGATGCCTTTTGAGACAAGATGATAATTTCGGATAGAAACGTGTATTTCATACGCGATTATGTATATTTCCTGTTTAGCTTTCTCGTCGATTTACATTAACTTTTGTTGTGACCGTATACTTTCTGATCACGAAAAGTTGATAGTATTTATACTCAATATTTACAATAACATCACTCACATTCCTCTACTCTCAACAACCAAATTAAACCAAGGCTTGTATTGTAGGTTCTGGGAAAAAAAGGGTTTTATCTCGACTTGCTCGTGGAGCGTTAGTCTTGGGGTCCGTCTACAATACAGCATATATAGTTCTGACGTTGCACGCCAAACAACAAACTTAATTCAACTAATTCCTCCACTGTCTCGTGTTCGGCAACAAGTAAAATTTCCAGACGTTAGTCAAGGATCCCGTCGCCTTATGGATTCACCTGGAAACTTAGGAGAGGTAACAGTAGAAGACAGAGTTCGTTTTCTACATACAATTTTTGAAAGCAGTACATTAAATTGCCTTAGTCAATCAAACATTACTTAAACTAAAACTGACTCAACCGGTACATAAAATATTGTCTTTTCGATGATCAAAACCACAATTATCAAATTATTATGGCGCTGCTTTAACACAATCTGCTATTTCCGTATGTTGTAGACGTATTCTAATCTAATGAGAAAGAAAAAGAAAACACCAACTCTGCAAAAACACGTATCTTAAAGAAAAATTCGTCTCAAGTTGCAAGGTCTGCCACATCTAAAATTAATGATACGTTGTGTTGCTGGAGATAATTGGAATAATCGAGTCCAAATGTCTATTTATCTCTTCCGTTGTTTATATATTTTTGCTCTCTGTCTCTATGTATCTGTTTCTGTTTTTGTCTCTGCCTTTCTGTCTCTTTTTTCTCCCTGTCTCTGTCTCTGCCTCTCTCTCTCTCTCTCTCTCTCTCTCTCTCTCTCTCTCTCTCTCTCTC
>RQTK01000057.1:336473-350107 GCA_003991915.1 Elysia chlorotica | reverse complement strand
GAGAGAGAGAGAGAGAGAGAGAGAGAGAGAGAGAGAGAGAGAGGGAGAGAGAGAGCGAAAGAGAGAGAAAACAGACAGACAGGCAAACAGACAGACAGACAGACAGACAAATATTCAAAACAGAGATATTCAGAAATAGAGAAAGAGACAGACACAGAGATAGAGAGAGAGAATTAGAGAGAATGAGAGAGAAAGAGAGAAGCACAAAGAAAGAGATGGAAGATAGAGAGAGAGAGAGAAAGACAGAGACATTTGCATTTCTCTCTCTCTCTGTCTCCCTCCCTACTTCATGCACAAAGTTGTTATAATCTCTGTAACAACCAAAAAAAACAAAAAAAACACCCAACACTTGCTGCATCTCACACCAAAGCGAGCTGAAATGCAGAGACATTCAAACAGATAAAAGTTTATTGTACAGCTGTAAAGATTAACAACTGCACCACTTTGTTACCGCCAGCTGTGAGAAATCTTTCATCTTTTTCCCGTCATGTTTTGCAGCAGGTATTATAAAGGTACATTAATTGTAAAACAAATTCCTGCGAGGGTTTTGTTTAAAGCGTCCTAAAATTTAAATTTAGATTGTGCAAATGTAATTTTAAAACTTTAGCCAACTAGTGTGAATTACGAACACGTCGACGCTATAAATTTTAAGCTAAGACCCTCTAAACACAGAAAAACAATCTATAATTATTAACTTTTCAAATTTCCAAATGAAAAAGACTCACCATCTGGTTTTATAGATGAGAGATTTATAATTATTTCAATGTCTTAAAGTTCGATCAAAGCTTCTAGCTTAACATCCATCAAAACAATAATAATTACATCCAATATCCCAATTTTGCCTAATTTGCTCTTTTTGCTCCACATTGTCATAATGACAATTCACCAATGTATGTACACAATATGTAAAACTACAAATCATAATGTTAATAGTTGGGTTTGTTTGTTTTTTGTTTTTTTTTTGGGGGGGTAGCTTTTAATTGCTACCCACCTTGATAACAAATAAAAAATAATCGGGAATTTTAATTTTTTTGCGCACCCGCTGAACCATATTTTTTCAACCAGAGAGTGTGAAATATTGAGAGGTTTCACAGGGGTGATTTTGTGTATACGTGTTAGGATAAGGCGATTGCTTGCTTTTTTAAACGAGTTAACACTCATTTCGAACATGGCTCAACCAACTTAATTTCAATAAAAACAATAATAGAGTAAGCACGCGTCTCGCTAGCCCCCTCCCCGTATCACAAACACTGTAATCTCTTTTACTGAAACGTCTCATTAAATTTACAGTCTCTGAAAAAACCATTGGAGTTTGCATAGCACTTAAAAAACTAGATTAGGTATAAAATGTAGTGTAGATTCTAACAGTGCACTATTTGTTTCAAATTCGCATCTTTGTTGCTTTTGTCCTGCTGTTCATTTCAGTGTGGTACTCAATAAATATACAAATGTTTTCCATGTCGTATATACCTTTTTTTGAAAGCAGACTTTTCATAAAAATTTGTATGTGCAGCATGGAGAAAAATTTCATAACATTACTGTATTCTCATTTTTCAAATTTATATCATAATTATTTTTGGGAAAGAATGAAATTAATAGCTTGCGAGGCGCGAACAAAGAAAAAACATACTTCGTTTAATTAATTTTCTATTTATATTACACACGTAAAAGTATTACTTTGACACCCGTTATGAATAGTTTACAGTATGTAACATATTATATGATAACATACCGTACATTAACTGTACAATAAAATGGTAAAATAAATAGCCAATTTCTGAGCCTTTGAATATTATGAGTAAGTATTGAATGTCAAATGAACTTTTTTATTGTCACGATATATTAAAAATGGGAATGTTTGTAATTATATAATCAATTTATGATAATTTATTCCCGACATTGTGGCTTTACTTCATGCTAGGTTATAGGTGCTTTCAGTTTAGTTCTATGTGTAAAAAGGTAATAAAAACAATATATTGTAAATTATGTGTCACACAGAGATGTAATATTCTTTTATTTAATTAATGATCCCTCACAAATAAACCAGACATACAGGAGCCTATAGAGTAGATAAGTGTTTTGTTTGAATAAATCTATTTGGGCTGCTGTAGGTAAAAAAAAAAAGTGATAATGATAATAAATTAAATTTGATTCAACTTTGTCTATGTGACATTTAATCTACATACAATAAGTAGTAGACTTAGATCCAATATGTTTTTTAATAATAAAAAAAAATCCTACTCTGGGATTGCTGTCAGCGAAAAATAAAACCCAACTGAAAATAAATTTCAATAAATTTTACCTACGTGACAAGGCATAGTTATAGAAGTTTGAAGCGTCAAAGAAAAGGACTTACTTACTATAAATAAATTTGTTAACGTAGTGTATTTTTAGGATGTGTTTTGTAAGTTTAACGCGGCTAGTATTCAATTCATAACGCTTCTTTAATTACCAGCCCTCGAGTGGAAATTCAGGCATTGTTGCAAGTAGAATCGGGAAGTCGACGGTTCGAAACGCACCATCCAGCAAATGTATTTCTTGGGTTTCGTCCTCTTCTGGTTTTGACGGTGTCAGTTTAAAATTTAGTGACTGGGACAGGAGGCCTGGATTTCCGCAGTGTTTTTGTTTGGCAGCACGTAACAATGTTAGACGCTAGTCTTGGGACCCATCCACGATATAGCTTAGCTTATGGCGCTACACTTGTATTAACCGACTAATCATTTAACCTTAAGAAAAGACCGATCTCCATTTTGATCGAAGTGAAAGTATTTTTGCTAAATAGGAGTACGTGTATGAGTGATGTGCTTAATAATACTATTTAATTGTGACTTATAAAATTAATGTGGAATGTTCCCCAACTTTTTTGTTCAGATTACTCAGCCTATACAAACAAATGTAAACAGTTTAAAAAGTAATGTACCTACTGGTTATATTGATAATTATACTTTGATTATTCATGTTCGATCTACTACTAAAGCATTTGAGCAATTATAATTCGTAGTTCCAGAGGGGATCCTTTAGGGAACTTTCAATTCTTTGTTGGCTTCTGTTTAATTTTGTTTTGACAACTTCAGTGACTTGCTATGTTCTTGAAGTTTTTTTATTGGATCAAGTTGCCACAAACATAGAAGTAATTGGTGGCCCTTTGTTGGATCTATGATCATTCATCAATCCCGCATCTGCGTTTTTATTGATGCTAAAGCAAATTACTTACAGACAAGGGTTGCTACTTTTAATAATTCAAGGCCGGGTAGAGGGTGACGCTAAAGCTAAGTGAATAAAGATAACAGATGCCTTGCAATAAAAAGGTACATAGACAAAATGAAAACGATAGGTAGGAAACTTTAACGCGTTATCAAATTTTAATTCCACCGTAGAAAGGCTCATAGACAAAACGAAAACGATAGGTAGGGAACTTTGACGCGTTATCAAATATTAATTCTATCGCATACTTTCAGAGTCAATAAGTGATAAAACCAATTCTTACCCAATGGGCGTGATTATGCCATCCGTTTTCGTTGGTGTGTGTTTCGCAATCGCAGATTCTGTAGTGGAAGTAAAGCCAGATGTGTTTGTTGTGTTTGTTGTATATAAGCTCCGTGAGTGATACAGTAGCCTTGTAGTCAGGAGACGTGTCGTCGCGTAAACTTATTCATGAGATGCAAAGCTTGGCCCAATCTAAACTAAGAAATTGGCACCTATACTACGGGGATCAATAGTGGGAGGGGGCGGATGAGGGGAAGGGGAGAGATATGAAGGGTAAGGAGAAAAAGTTGAGTAGAAAGGGGTTGAGAAGGAGGGGAAGATGAAGGGTAAGGAGAAAAAATTGAGTAGAAAGGGGTTGAGAAGAAGGGGGAGAAGAAGAGGGATAGAGATGAGGGGAAGGGGGAAATGAGGACAAGGAATGGGAAAACGGTGAAGGAGAGGAGGAGAGGAAGAGTATGGAGGGGAAAAGAGGGGTAAGAGAAGGTGAAGAGGATATAGGAGTGTTCGGGATTCACTGTCCTTTTGATACATGTATTGAGGTCTGTTTGGTGGAGGGTTTCCTAGTCCCAGTGGTGATATAGATCAGTAATAAGTCAACTGCTACAGCTGCGGATTCACAAACAGAGGGTTTGAGGGTCTATCCTTAGTGGCACCCACCGTCTTTATAAAGGATTCTACAAAAATCTGTTTTTTTGTAGTGTGTGTTTTTATTTTGGATGGTGATTGTGGAAATCACCTACTGTTTTCAAGCCACCAAACAAAAACAAGAATATTTCCAAAGAAAAAAATATACACGGCTCTCAAATTACTAGCGTGTTCACATATTTGTTGTTATTACCTTTTTTCTTGTTTGGGGTGAAGAAGGTGCGAATCAATCATATTTTATTACCTGCTGTTTGAGGGACCGCGAAACCAGAAAAAAAATAATGATGAGGAAAAAAAACACTTCTAACTTTCCAATTCCTAGTGGGTTTTCTTTGTTGTTTGTTTTTCGTATCCGTTTTTTTCTCCTCCCTGCTTTTTCCCAACAGTCCTACCGTAAGATATATTTAAGTGAAATACTTTGTAATGAAAGTCTCCAACCATTTGAACATATTGGAAACGACAGGATGAATTAATCACGAAATTTGTTTGCAGTACAGCTGTACAAACTTACTTAACTTATAATCTTTTGACCGGTCCCAGACACTTTGGCAGCTTTATCGGTTCTTAATGCGAGTGAGCTCTCTACCCTTCTATCTTTCATGTGCTTTTAAAGCAATGTTGGTCAGTTCTACAAGTGGCCTTAGTCGAATTGTATATTTTAGAAGTGCGAAAGCTCGCTAAGTACATTTGACTGGGTTATTTTAGGTTGACCCATTAGGCTTTTTTTGAAACACCCGAAACGTTGCAAACACTGATTCCAGCCAATAAAAAAACTTGTAAATTCTTATTTTCTATTCCAAACTTGTCACAATATTGCACACGGGTATTCTAGGTCAAAGTATTGTTTTTGCCACACATAGAAGTTAGAGTGGAGTCAACCTAACCTATAGTGTCTCAGCTAATATTGCGTCAAGCCATGAAGGTTAGACACAGGCACTATTTAGGCTATACTGTGGAAAGGTCACACGACTAACAACTGACAATTGAAGATTATGTAAAGACATACTTAGACAGTGTTGGTTTACCTTGACTCCTGTCTCAGCTGGTCACACTATATTGTCACCCATCCAGTCTAGAGGGCTTTAAATCAGACAAATAAATTGTTACCCGACCGTGGGCTTCGAACCGCGAACCGTCCGGTTGGGAGACCAACGCTCTACCACTTGAACTAGGTCGTCCCCCTGCCACACACAAAAATCTAAGCCTAGAGTCAACCTAACCTAAGTGTGTGTGGTAATGTTTCACCAAACTACGAAGGCGCTGGGTAATTTTATACATGAATACATGTATTAATAAAAGTCTGACCTTTAGAACAGAGAGATAAATTTGGTGGATTAGAACCCAGAGAATCGCATTGGAATACAAAAGAGGTTTTGCGAAAACCACACCGATATCGAAAACGAAGACGATAGGTGAGAAAATCTGCACAGGCGTCCAATCACAGTTTTATTCTTGACTCACGGAGCCAATGAGCGATCAAAAACCCTCCATATCCAAGGTAGGGATTACGTTAACCGTAAACGTCCAGTGGATCGCAAAATCTGTAACTACAGCATCAGTTCCGGGAACCGTTGAACGTGGAGCCTGCACAGCCGACTTCATAAACTGGTCAGTCGATATCATCCAGACAGGTAGTTGCTTCAGGCACGAGAAACCGGCATAACATACAACATGTTTATCATCAAGTCCTGGGTTCCATTGATTTTCGAATATAGTTCATCCGTTACACGCTGTAACATGCAATGATTTGTTTTTACGTCGCACTTTCAATGAGAGATGGCACACACACACACGTGAGAAAATTGATACCCACGTGACTAATGTTTGTTATTTTTGTGGTTTCTTATAGTCCATGGTCTGCAGTTATGCTATATCTAGGCCGTGTCTCGAGACAAACGTCTGACAACTTTACATGCTGCCACACAGAGACAGTTCGGGGAAACCAAGACTACTGAGAGATAGAGAGAGAAAGAGAGAGAGACAGAGAGAGTGAAAGAGAGAGAGAAAAAAGAGAGAAAGAAAAAGTAAAAGAAAGAGAGTGGGAAATGGAGAAATTGAGAGAGCGGGGATTTTTTCTCTCTCTTTTTTTTTCTCTCTCTTTCTTTCTCTCTCTCTCTCTCTCTCTCTCTCTCTCTCTCTCTCTCTCTCTCTCTCTCTCTCTCTCTCTCTGAGTTTAAAGTCTCCTAGTTTCCCCTGTGGGGTCATAATCATACGGCATTACTCAATCAGAAAACGTGTACCCACAATAAATATACTTTAAGGTAGTTTTTTCACCTTCCAAAGAAACTTAGCTCAAGGGCGGAGAGATGGCTAAGAGATTCACAGCACGTAGTGTGTGAGACCCGCTGATTGTTAGGACAATCTTAGTCCGCGCCTTGTGAAGGAGGGACCTTGCAAAGCAAACTCTGGCGTTTTATGTGGTCAGCCTGGGGCAGGGAATTTGGGGTTGGGGGGGAGTTGCAGGGATTGTGGGATGAGATACTAGGGTAGGTACTGGGGTCTAGGAGTGAGGAAACGGGTCAAGGTGGGGGAGAAAAGGGGGGGGGGGGTGAAGAGAGACTGTTCGAATTTCTAAATGAGGTAAAAACTAGGGTCTAGGCTTGAGTAACGGGCCCGATGTGGTGACAAAACGGGGAGGGGGGAGGGAGGGGGGGGGCTGTTCGAATTTCTAAATGGGGTAAAAACTAGGGTCTTGAGGTAACTGACCCGAGGTGGGGTGAAAAAGGGGGTGGGGGAGAGACTGACAAAGTTCCTGAAAATGGCTGTACCTCATTTCCAAGTGGGAGAGAGAGATTGGGGGGAGATTGCTATGAGAAGTTTCTTAAACAGGGTCCGCACTCAGGGCCAGAGCGATTGGGCATTCCCACAGGGGTGTCTCATTGCGTCAGTGGCGGGCTCTCTTTGAGGACAGGCGTGTTGGCAGTGTTATCTTTATGTAGAAGATGTTTTGTTTGTTGTTTTTTGGATTTGTTTGTTGTTGTGGTTTTGGGTTTTCTTGAAAAAAAAATTTTTTTTTAGGTTTTTATTTTTTTCTTGCTGTGGAGTAGGGAATTATTGCATCCACACTGAAATTGGCTGTTCAGAAGTTGATATTGTACGGTTTACTTCGTGTAAGATTTGTTTTCTTTCTTTTTTTTTCTTTGTTTATTATTATTATTATTTTTTTTTAATTATTTTTTTTTGGGGGGAGGGGATTAAAGACTGAATTGATGTTTAAGAAATAAGAGAACTGGCTGAGACAGGACATGATATCACCGTCCTGTCTCGTGTGTGGCAGAATAATAAAATAGGTCAGACGTCATTCTTCGTGCCTGCCCACAATATAGCCTATAACAATGGCGCTGGCGTTGGACGTTAAATCAAAACAACAACAACAACAACAACTCTCATGAACAAAATAAATCCATGCACATAATGGGTAATTTTTTTTGTATTATCAATATGCAATTAATATACATCACAGATTCAAACAATACTGTATAAAATACGCCCAGCTCACGAAATACCAAGTAAAAATGCGCCCACCCACGCAGCCAACCTAAACACATACACATACTATACACATGAGTTCCCAAATCATCTACATATTATGTAGATGAAATATAAATATACATTTAATAAAAGGTCAAAACTTTTTTTAATTACGGAAATATTGCAAAACCTTATATATTACATACGCTTTGCAATACCTCCTAAATATATAATTACAAAGATATTGGAATACCTCCTTTGTATAATAATAAGAAAGACATTGCAAAAACAGCCTTAAGTGCGTAAACATTGCGAGGGAAATAAAGCTTGCGAGACCTTCTTTGATACAAATACATTACGAGATTTCTTTTGGTACAAAGACCTTGAGAAACCTCATTTAGTACAGAAGTATTCTAAGACCATCTTTAGAGCGGAAACATTGCAAAACCTCTTTTACTACAGAGACATTGGACTCATTTGGAAGGGAAATATTCTAAGACCTATTTTTAGTACAAACACATTGCAAAAACTTCTTTAGTACAAGGGCCTTGCAAGAGATCATTCAGTACAAAAAGCTTGGAAGACCTCCTTTAGTACATAAGCATTGCAAAACCTTCTTTAGTACATAAGCAATCTTAGACCTTCTTAAGTGCAGAAACCTTGCAAAAACTCTTTTAGTACAAAGACATTACTAGAGACATTACGGGAGATCATTCAGTACAAAAAGCTAGCAAAACCTCTTTTAATACGGAAACATTTCTTTGCCTCGTTTAATACAGAAAAATTGAGAGCTCTCCTTAAGTACTGAAATCTTGCAAGATCTGCTTTATTGACAATCCAGTAACTGAGGCAAACACATGAGTTTAGTCAAATTTTGGTAACAGTGGTTAGTTTCAAGTTGAAAATTTTTTTATGTAGCCACTCAACTTATACATCAAAAATGTAAACTAGAGCAAGTTTGCATAACGGTTAAATGATACAGATCACTTTGACTCTTAATGCAAATGTTTGTATAAGCTTACTTGGTCGCCTTGGCATGTTCGTGTGGAAAGCCTTGGCAAAGCAAACCAAGCCTGTACCAAAACTGAGATGTCAAGTACATGCTCGCAAGATGGATAACTCTTGTGAACTCAGTCTTCCCCTGGCGGCCAGCCTTGGTCAGTAGGGGGAGATAACTCTCAAGGGAAGCAAAACCTGCTGCTAATAGCAGGCGCTGCTGGCTGGAGCAGGGGCAGATAATCAGAGACTATTATGGTAATGGGCTAAACTCGAACTACAACAATGTAGATTTTGTGTCCCCGTGGAATTGTCTGATCTTAAACATTGTTAGTATGACGTGAAGCATGGAATTACAACTAGTGCTTTGGGGTACAAGAAAGTGTAGTCAGTAGTGTTCTGAACTGGAGAACATAGGGACAGTTGATCGAATCTGAAGTGGTGCTTTTGTCTCCATGTATGATTGCTCGGGTTTTCAAAGCATGTAAAATCACAATAAAATATTCTGAGATGACTATTATTGTACGGTTAAAGTGACTGTGAAGGGAATTAGCGATTTATACAAAATTTATGATGAGACGTATGCAATCTGGTTTTGGTATTAAATGGAATACTATTTTCCTAGCAATGGGTAGGTTGGACAACAAATAGAAACGGTGTCACATTCAATAGAAGATTTTACTTATACATATGGATGTATTTGGTTATGTTTGGACTTACGATAGGAATATTACGGAATCAATGTAAACAATTTCATAACGATTATGTTTTGAAATGGAATAGATAGCTTGCTTGCGACATTCAGTGTGGACAGTGTATAACAGCTGATATCTGTACAGCGCCAAAAAACGTTGCGATAATCAGTTTGTAGATTGCCAAGTAATGAAATTCTCAATAAAAAGAAGCATCGAGCTATTCAGTCATTTCAGTATACACTGTTTAGCAATGACTAGAATAGAAACGACGGACTATGGACATTGTCTAACAATGGATATCTCACTGGAATATAAAAATCGTGATATTTAGTGTATACAGCGCCCGACAATAATTATTTCAATAGAACTGAATAACGGCTATCTCTAGATCATAGAAACTTTGGGATCTCCAAAGTGGAAATTATATAGCAATGGACATAATCAGGCAATATAAACGTCATGGTATTCAGTAGGGACATTGCCTAGCAATGTATAATTATTTCAATGTTCTTAAAGCAATGCTGTGACATTTAGTTATAGCATTGCCTTTATAATTTGCGTTGTTCAGGAGCGTAATGACAGCCATGAAGGTATTGCAAGTTTATGGGTATGACTATGTTTGGAATTGACTTATGAGCCTAAACAGTGAAACTCACACTTTAGAGAGACAAAGCAAGGATTACATTTTAAATGAGGTAATCAAATTTGAGATATGTACAAATTCTACTAAAATGTAAAAAAAAAAAAATTATATTGCATTCGAAGCGCTTGTTAGACAGCCTGACCATTTCCTATGAGTTTTTAACTTTTTGTTTGTAGGCAGCGATAATATTGATACGTCTATCGATCTCTATACAGATACACCAGATGATATCACGTTGATCAACCCCGCGGTCTGTTAATCGATAAACTTACGTAATAATTGATTGAATGTCTGAAAGGTTGAATGACAGGCTGGTAAACTGACTAGTTAACGAAATAGCGCTGGGTTCAATTCCGAAATATTCTTTACATGTGGATGAGTAAATAACGTCAGCGACTGGCTGCAAAGGAGGCACAGCGAGGTAGGAAGGATAGACCAAGACAGGGAACTCTTCAGGCGGATTGTGCGGGGGGTTACGTGCTCTGGTGTTAGAGTGCTGGCCTCCCAATCAGGAGGTCGGCGGCTCAATACCCACGATATTTATTTGCCCGTTTCACCCGCCTTGTCTCGTGTTTGGCAGAACATATAATTGTCAGACGTTAGTCTTTGGGACCGTCTTCGATAAATCCGATATTGGCGTTGAATATTAAACAACCAATTCAATTTTACTTACTCTGATAATAGTAAAAACAAACTGTTTTGAAGATGGAATAATTTTATTGATGTTCCAAGAGATGCAACAGACTTATTAAGAGCCTAATCCAAGGCGATTAAGCTACTTTAAAGGAATTATAAAGATGAAGGAGATATAAGCAAAAATTAGCTCTTTGGTGGTGAAATGTGGTGGAAAAAAAAAAGTAGTGTGCACATTTTCAAACGAATCTGGGTGTTTCTTTATATTTATATTTAACACAACTTATATTATGAAAATCTGAATTATTCTTTCATGTTCCAGTAATTTGTTGTTGCTGTTGTTGTTGCATCGACCCTGATGTAATATAAAGTATAAAAGTATGTGCTTTAAACGGAAAACATAACTGTAAACATAACGAGTTGCATAAAAGTGTACGTCGATCCAAATACAGTCATGTAAGAAAGTACATACACACACATACGCAATTTTTACGTGCAATTGGCATTTCATTAGACAGTGCGTCAGCTCCGTTGTATAATATCCTATCTTATTTTAAAATGCTCTGAATAGTTAATATTTTAGAAAAATGATAGGAAATTGTATAAATAAGGATAAGCACATTCAGACCAGAGAGAGAGAGAGAGACAGACAGGCAGACAGACGGACAGATAGACATACAGACAGACAGACAGACAGAGAGGCAGAATATTAGAGAGAGAGAGGGAGAGAGGGAGATGGAGATAGAGAGAGAGAGAGACAGAGACAGACAGAGAGAGAGAGAGAGAGAGAGAGAGAGAGAGAGAGAAGTACAGAGACAGACATACAGAGAAAGACATTTAGAGAGAGAGAGAGACACCCAGACAGAGACAGAGATACAGAAGCAGAGAGATATAGAGACACACATAAAGGCAAGGAGATAGACAGATAGACAGAGACAGAACGAGAATCACAGAGATACATAGAGAGACAATCCCCCGGATCCTCCAAGGTCACCAGACACGAGTCTAGTAGGGGGTGAGATCCCTCGGTCGCGACAAGGCCAAAAATAAACCGTATCGGCGACCGGGCCCAGAGTGTAGGCTCGGATCTATTAATGATGCAAAGGTTGATGAGCGCCATCAACAAGTCTAACGAGGTGGAAACAAGTCGCGCATCGATCAGGTTTCCGTCGGTCTGCGCAAGTTGTCTGGGGCAGTTTTGTTTTCTGTCTATCTCTAAAGTTTTTTTCTCTGTCTTTATTTCTCTGTTTATATCTGTCTATTTGTCTAGTTTTGTTTCTTTCAGTTTATTTATCATTTTTCTCGCTATCTCTCTTTCTTCCTCTCTCTCGGTCTCTTTTTATTTTATGTTTTTCCTCTCCCTTCCTCACAGTGTGTGTGTTTGCATTTTTAGACCGATATTTCTGTCTGCAGTTAATTATCAAGTATTTCTCCGAGGAAGAGAGGGGGGTAGCCCTGAGGTAGAACACCGGCTTTCGGAGCAGGAGGTCCATGGTTGGAACCCTGGCTATTTCGCCCCCTTTCTGTGTGGTCGGTATCAGTTAATGTGACCAGCTGAGACAAGAGTCATGATATTCCTATCCAATCTCGTGTGTGGAAGCACATAAAAATGTCAGAGGTCAGTCTTGGGGTCCGTCCACAATATAACCTATATAGTGTTGAAGTTGAAGTTTAAACCAACTCAACTTAACTCAACTCTCTCTCTCTCTCTCTCTGTCTCTCTCTCTCTCACTCTCTCCTTCTCTCTCTTTCTCTCTCTCTATCTATCTATATATCTCTCTTTCTCTCTCTGTCTCTCTTCTGTCTCTTTTCCAACCTCCTCCCTCTTTCTCTGCCCCCCCACCCCCGTCCCCCCTCTCCCGTTATTCAAATTTAACGAGGTCTATATTTTTTCAGAACAGATTTAATCAGTATAAATATGACGTAATTATGCTTAAGTATTTAGATAACACTAAATCAATGCTAAATTTAGAACTTTTCTCGGATTGGTCTACTTCGGAAAACCCAATAGATACAAATATACGCTATGACGCACGCTGGGAAAAAAAGAAAAGATATTCCCTGAATAATTTTATTTTTTCCCTCGGTTTTTTCCAATTAAAACATAATGGTAAAGATATATCGGCTTTGGAAGTTTTGTAGATAGTGCTGAATAATAGACGATGTTTAAGCGGTTTATTTTTATTAACTAATTTGTATCGTGTTTTGTTAAGTCAGGAATACAGACAGTTGTTATTGCAGCACGAGGGCGTTAATGCAGAAAGTTCTCTTTTTGTCTTTTGTCTTTTGTCTACATGTTTCTTTATATAATATAATTTTGTCGGATTGTATGTCCCAATCAATGTCTCTGTGTTATGTATGTATGTCTGAATGTCTGCCTGTCTGTCTCTTCCTCTCTTTTTCGTTCTCTCCATACCCACGTCTCTTCCTTCCACATATTAGACCTCTACCCACTTCTCATGAAGTCCCCCACCGTAAAATCATAAAGGGTCGTCTCTATCTTTCCCTCTCTCTCGTTCTCTCCCTCCCTTTCTTTCTTTATCTCTCTCTTTCCCTCCTTCTCTTTCTTTTTCTCTCTCTTTATTTACCTCTCTTCCTTCCTTTTTACTCACCTTCCACTTATTAAACATGGCACACTTTTTATGAAGTGCCAACCAAGTCAAATTGAGACAATAATTTTCTCTCTCTCTCTCTCTCTCTCTCTCTCTCTCTCTCTCCCTCTCTCTTTCTCTCTCTCTCACTCTCTTTCTCTTTCTCTCTCTCTCTCTCTCTCTCTCTCTCTCTCTTTCTCTCTGTCTCCCTTCCACTTATTAAAGCTCTGCCAGTTCTCTCACCACAGTCAAATTGTGACTATCATGAGGCCAATTAATCAGGCGGGCGGGCTATTTTGGGTGGGTGTCAATTTTAGTAACGAGTAACTAGGTTTCCATTTATGAGGCCTAAGGGGTTAAATCTTCTTCTTCGATTTCAGCTATGGGCACCCACTGAGGGTTAAAGAGGGGTTAATCTAAAGCCTGGAGGGGATAGACAGGGTGCCTGGGGGTGGAAAAAGTGGGGGAGGAGGG
>RQTK01000057.1:301271-322847 GCA_003991915.1 Elysia chlorotica | reverse complement strand
TCTCTCTCTTTCCCCTCTCTCTCTCTATGTATCCTCATCTGGGAGCCTATAAAACAAAAGACTGCATTAAAAGAAAATAATTGCTAAAGGCGAAGACCAAATGTGATATGTATTTAAACGGTTGCATGAATTTGATAACTTTTATAAGACAGGTTGGGTAAACAAATAGACCGTTGTACTGGCGAACAATGGGTTCGAGGTTGGATTCGCGGTTGAGTTTTTTGTTGTAGTTATTTGCATTAGATCTGCAGGAGAAACTTAACTTGCCGGACGCAAACAAAATTGGATTTCTTATCACTATGAAAGGTTACTTATCTATTTCATCGATATTTTATCATTGTATCACTTTTTTATCTCTCACTCTTTCTTCATCGATTTATCTTTCTACCCCTGTCCATCTCTCTTTCTCTAAAAAACAAAATCTATCTCACTGTCTCTAGTACGTTATCTACCATGTCCCCGCCTCACGTCGATGAATTATGTTTATTCATGTATATACCACCACCTGGTATCATAATTAAACACCTAAAACCAATAATGTTCTCCTTTAAACCAGTCTGTTATCACGGCCAACTTTTTATTCGATTTTGCAAAGTCGACACGAAGGTCCATAAGTAATTAACTATACATGGAGTTGCATTGGTGCTCTCTGTTTTATCGAAAACACAAAGGAGAATTTTGTTTAAGAATAGGAGAATATTTGAGTTGTAGTATTATCATTTTTTTAAAGCCATGTTTGTACAGGAACGATGAAAAACAATGCGAGTGATGTTTATTTTTTTATTCTGAAAAATGTATAATTATCTAATATTGTTATTATTTAAAAGAAGAAGAACGCGGGAGAGATAAAAATAGAAATATAGACAGATATATTGATAGATAAATAAATAGATAAATAAATAGAATATAGATAAAGAGAGGGAGAAAAAAGATGAATAGAGGGAGTGCGATAGAGAAAGAGAGGGAGAGAGAGAAGATAGATTGATAGAAAAATAAACTGTAGATAGAGAGAGAGGGAGAGAGAAAGAAAGAGCGAGAAACAGAGAGATAGAGACAGTTGTGCTGATGCATGAAATAAATTTTCTCGAATGGGGATGCCAGGAAACCCATCAGAGAGTGTGCTGGATTGATAAACAAGCGTTATATAGTTCGATCCAAAGATCACTCTCTTTAAATGGCTATTCTAGGGACTATTCAAACTAAGCATAGGCTACTAATCTTGAGGTAACAAGTCACTGTCTTTTTTTAACCACATGATAATGGATTTCTCAGAAGCACAAACAACACTTCGGAAATATGAAAAAAGCATCCATTTGCATTCCAGAAAAAAATGCACAAGCTGTGTAATATTGCGGTGAGTGTCCGGGAACTTTAAGTATTGTAATTTCATGGAACAGGAATAGGGTAGGCATTTTTCTCATGCGCGGCAAACTTTGTAGTATGGATTGGGGAAAATATCAATCGTGAACAAGTTCTAAGCTTGTTGTCGTGGAAAGTAAACGATTGTTTTGTGTATATTTTTGGATGACTTTTCTATCGTGTTTTTTTATCTGCGTCTAAAATGTGTAATCTCTGCAATAAATAGTGTGTTGGATTGATAACAATGCGATATATAGTTTGATCCTAAGCATCGCCAGATAGATGTTTAGCCTCACAAAGTTTCACCGTCTCTTTAAATACATATTCTAGAGAAGTCCAACTAAGAAAATACTACGTCAGGTATTTAGTCGCTGTCTAATTTTAATCGCCTTCAAGCTAAAGTTGTACTTCATTTACGCCATACCATTTTTTTTAAATTGTTTATGTCCTCATATTATCTTAACAAGCTGTCAAAAATAGGCTAAACAATTCAAGTAGTTAGTTTATAGTTGTAGTACAATGTATTATTTTCATCAATTTGCATATCATCATTGCGAGGTAATTGTTTCAACGTACAGAGTGTTGTGAAATAGGCGCTAGCATAATGTTTCGCCTATACACTGACAGATCAAATGACTACTTTTTATATTTTTTTACCAAAAAAGAAACATAAAGAAGCGGAAAAAATAATTATCATTAATTTAAAAAAACTGTTTTGTATAACAAAATTCAATGACTAAGATTACTCATTTGGGTTATAGTATGTTTTTTTTTCTTTATTTTACCGTTTTTATCTGTCCTGCTTTCAGTTGGAACTTGTTGTTATCAAATTTTCTGTATGTCTGTCTATGTTTTTCGTGGTATAGTCAATCTCTAACGCCAGCTTTTTCACTGCCTATCTGTCCATCTTTCGTTTTTTTTATTTGTTTCTAATCTGTCTATCTGTTTGTTTGTCTGTCTGTCTGTCTGTTTGTCTGTCTGTCTGTATGTCTCTCTCTCTATCTCTCTATTTCACTCTATCTCTCTTCTTTTCTCTTTCTTTATTTCTCTCTCTTTCTCTCTCTCTCTCTCTCTCTCTCTCTCTCTCTCCCTTTCTCTCCGTCTCTCTCTCCCGCTCTCTCTCACTCTTTGTACCTATCTACCCCAAACCCACCCCTCTTTATTCACCAATATATTATTCATAATACGTTGTATTTCCAAAAATAAGTTCAGCCTGCCAATTTTTCCTCTGCATATTCTGATGCAAATCCATTGCATGACTGACTTGTCTACTTATTTGCGGTATAATTTATTCCAAGTCTGGACGACCTACTTACTTAAAGGTGTGGGGGACGCGGTGGTCCTGGGGTAGAACATCAGCTTGCGACGCAAAAGATCCGGATTCTGAGACAAGCGTCATTGCATCCCCACCATGTTTCGTGTGTGGCGGCAAATAAAATAATCAGACGTCATTTTTGGGGCCCGTCCTCAATATAGCCCATATAGTGCTGATTTTGGACGTTAAAAAACCAACTTAACTCAACTCAACATAAAGGTGTACATACAGGAGGAATCACCACCATCTAAGACCAAAGGTGTCATCTCCTGTGCTCTTAGACAGAGATTAATGATAAAGTCTTCCTAACTTAGCTTAGAGTGTAAGGTTGCTAGAAATGCACTTGTTGACATATGATTGGTCAGTTGGTCTAATTTCTAATAATTGCTCTCTCGTTTAATCTGATTTTCACTTTTCATTACTCTCTCTCTCTCTCTCTCTCTCTCTCTCTCTCTCTCTATCTCTCTCTCTCTTCTCTCTCTCTCTCTCTCTCTCCCTTTCTCTCTATCTCTTTGTCTCTTTCTATTACATCCTGCCGATCTTATTAAATTCCATGCAGTCAAATTTCACTCATCCCACTGGAATTAGACTCCCATGCACTCGTTTTGGGCACTTTTCCCTATTCCATTATTCAATAGCCTGTAATGTCATCCCGTGCGGACTTCTCCAGGTGTTTCAAACATGCCACCTGGCATCATGAGATGGGACAGATCAGAATTGGTCACACTGCTCTACTTTGATCGCAAGCTCTCTAATTATATTGCAAGCCTTGAAAGACCTTCAAAGGTGTCGCGCTCAGAGTAATTTATCAGATAATTGGGTTGAAATCCCAATCACAAAGTGACATTCAGGTGAGAGAGTAAAGTGTGTGTTGTTGGGGGGGGGGGTGGACTGACGCAAATGGTAGAGCGTTGGTCCTCCAATCGGGAGGTTCTTCGTTTGAAACCCACGAGTGGTATACAATGTGTTTCTCTGATTTTCGTCCTACTACTGGTTTGGTCGGTGTCATCATTATGTGATTGACTGAGGCAGGAATCATGGTATCCCTGTAATTTCTCAGAGAGTAGGGGTATGTAAAGTTGTCAGAAGTTAGTCTTGAAATCCGTCCGAAATATAGCCCACTGTGGGTTTATGTTGGACGTCAAACAATTAAATGAAACAAACTCAAACCAGAAAGTGAAAAGCTCAGTCGGTAAGGCTCTTGACTAGCAAGCAAGAAGTCTGAGTTTCGAATATCAGTGGCATACTTTGTATACGTGTTATTCCAGGTTGCAAGTAAACACCTGACAAAAATATTGTTTTACTTTAAACGCAGAAAATATTGATTCTAATCTGCTGGTATGTTCAACACATGCTCGTATATATAAAAAAAACAACTTCTCACTTATCCCCAAAAAGTTTTTTTTTAATTAATTTCGAAAAAAAGCTTTATGGGCTAATGTTGCTCTTCTGAAGTACAGGATTAGGCAAAGGGAACCTAGCAGGTTCTAAACCCAGAGAGAGTGAGAGAGAGAGAAAGAGAGAGAGAGCGCAAGATAGAGAGAGAGACCATTGATTCTATGCTTTCAATGTCACACCATCTTTACCTTCAAAGAAGAGAAGCGTATCCAGCGAGAAAATCTACTGATAGGAATGGTGGGAAAAGTAGGTGGAATCAGGAACACCCTAAAAAAACACCAAGTAAACAGAAACAAAAAAATTACAAAAAAAAACAAATATAACTATACCATATGGAGGTGGAAGCAGAGGAAGAAAGGAGAATACTACTGAATCTACTAACTAACCCACCAATGAATAATACCCACACTAAAAGACCTGACCATAGAAGTCTAGTTCTAGAAAGATATGACCAGACTGTCTTGGAGAGTCAGGCAAGCTACGTGACAATGTCACGCCTATATAATATATTCTTGACCCAGTAGTTAGGCACCCTACGTGACAGTCCTTTACAGGAAAGAGTGTGATAAGAGGCGCCATAGTCCCCGTGTGGATGAAGTCCAGTACTGAAAGTGCATTAATCACACTGACCCATCGATTTTGACTTTTGGGCTTTTGGGCGATATTATCGACTACTTCGTTAATAAGAAAGGGTCATGGAGTGCTAGGGCTTTAAGAACTTTGATAGGTTATGAGTTGTGTTAGTGGACGAATCCTGGACAAAGTCGGAACAATATGAGTTCTTGAACATTCGAGGGAGTCGATTCGCGGATCTTCCGATCTAAAGACCAACGCCCTACATCTTGAGTCAGTTCTTCCCTTCTTCCTTGTCCGGCTGAGACACGAGTCATGGTATTCCCCCCCCCCCCCTGTCTCGTGTGTGGTAGCACATAAAATTATCAGACGCCAGTCTGGGGCCCGTCCACAATATAGCCTATATACTGATGATGTTGGACATTAAACCAACTCAACAACAACAACAACAACAACAACAACAACAACAACAACAACAACAACAACAACAAAACAACAACCCTCCCGCAAATGATTTAAGGGAGAGAAGGAGGTACGAAGGGAAGGGGCTAAGGCTGGGGGGAGATGTGGCGTCTCGAAACTTGCTTAAGTGCCGGTATTGTATGGGTGTAGCGTGTAATCAGACTAGAGACGGGGATCATGACAAGTTTGACAGACCGAGTTTGAAAGTAACACCCATACTCTCTTAAGATGTTGGATTTTTTTCTGTTCTTTTTTAATGTTTTTTTTGGTTAGTTTTGTTGTTGTTGTTTTTTCTGTATCTTATTGTTTGTTTCTTTTTGTTCTTTTTAAGCGTGGGGGTGGAAAAAATAACCTGGCTGGAATAAGTATCTTAACAGTAATATTTTGGAATACGTATGTTTTCATTCAACGTCTTTTTTCGTCAAGTTCAAACATTTATTTTTTCCAACTTCGTCCCTTACTGTTGTTGTTTTTTCAGCATAACGTGACTGGCTGAGACAGAAGACATGGTATCCGCGAATTCTTCTACTGTAAAAATGTCAGACGTTAGTCTAAGAATCCGTCTACAAGAGCTTATATAGTGCTAATCAACAAGATCAAACTCAGTCTTAAGCTCAAATCTCTTTTGGAATAATTCTTTCCGTGTCCCTCCCTCCGGATTTAACGTCTGCTAGGTTCGTCTAATGGATCTTTAATCCTTGTCCCTCATAAAATGTATCTCAAGGAATTCTATATTATTATTATTATTATTATTATTATTATTATCATCATAATCATTATCATCTTTTAATCGTTTACATTTTGGCAATCCTTTTTGAGATGGTCCTTCGATCAAATTAAGGGTCACAAAACAAAACAAAAACTAAAAAAAAACTTAAAAAAAAAACAACAAAAAACCAACAACAACAACAACAACAAAACAGCAAGAAACAACCACAACATACACTATTAAAAACAAAAAATAAGACAAATCTAAACAACAATGTACTAAGACAAGTTTCTTTAGCAGTGGGCAGGATCTAGAACTACGCTTTGAAGGTTTGGCGTGGAATATGATGGGTTAGGTTCGGTACGGTATTGTCTCAGAACTTCAATCTTAGACGCACCGACCCGGAAGATGGATGGAGCGGCTAATCTGATGTAGGGCTGGCTCTTTTTTGGTATTAGATGGTTAGATGTGACGAGAGGTGGAAAAATGGAGGGGGAGGGGTGGCAGTGAAAAAATAAAGGTTGGAGGGTATGAGTGACAGGGGGAGGGGGCAGTGGAAAAGGGGGAGGGGGCAGTGGAGAGTGGGGAGAGAGTTGAAAAGGGGAGGGGGAGAGAGGAGCATAAGGGTTTAAGATGTGAGAGTTTTAGTCTAAAGCAGATAATATGGATTGTGTACGTTTAAAAAAAATTATGTTTTTAATTTTTTGAATATTTTTGGCAAGATTAGACTTACTCTCTTTCTTTGTCTCTCTCTTTCTCTTTCTCTTTATCTCTGCTCTGTCTTTTTCTGTAGTTCTCTCTCTCTCTCTATCTCTCTCTCTCTCTCTCTCTCTCTCTCTCTCTCTTTCTCCCCCTCATCCTCTTGCTCTCTCCCTCTCTCTGTTTCGCTTTCAATATCCACCCGGCATTTTCTTTCACCCTCTCTCCATCTTTTTATCCTCGATCTCTCTTGTTCTCTCTCTCCCTTTCTTGTTCTCTCTCACTCTCTCTCTCTTTCTCTGTCTTTATCCTTCTCGGTCAGTTTCTCTCTCTCTTTCTCCCCCTCTCTCTATCTCTCTTTTTCTCTTTCTCTGTCGTTCTCTATGGCTATCTTTTACGGCATCTCCACCTCTCTTCCATTTTAAACATAATTCGAACGTCCTCTCTATACCCTTCTCCTTGACTCCTACACATTAAGTCTTGACTTCTTCCACCAACTCTACAAATCATGCAGCCAACCAAAGACCTAAACCAACCCAAGACATTAATAAACACAACCTGAAAACATTGGCCAAATCTAATCCGTTTTCTTTAACTTAAGTTCCTCCCAAACTAGAATAAGGGATACCAAAATATGCTGTCGGTCCGGTTTTTCAGCCTATAGATCTAGTGAAAACTGTTTCGCGTAGCTTTGGGTCGGTGTCAGTCTAATGCGACCGTTGAGACAAGAGTCATGGTTATCCAGCCCTAACTCGTGTGTGGCAGACGTCAGTCTTGGGGCCCGTCCACAATATAGCCTATATAATGTTGAAGTTGGACGTTAAACCAACTTAACTACAGCTACTTCGTGTAGCTTGGCAACATTGTGAATATTATGTTGGAACAATAAAAGCCGTTAGATCAATTTGGGGATTCGTTGTTTGTTTATTTTAAGGGTTTCGGGAAAACGATAAATTGCAACTACTACTAGATGATAGATTTAGTGATACGATTCACAAAAAGAGCTCAGTTTTTTTGGAACGAGGAGTTAGCTCGACGGAAAGTAACTCTATTTCTTTATTCAATATTGAAAGACAGGCGGTTGAGCAATGTTCACGCTGAGTTTTTACCAAGCTTTAAAAAAAAGGAAACAACGGCCTTAATTATTTTGAGCCATTGACGAAAAATCCTCGACGTGAAAAATAATTATTTCAATATTTCGCGCTCAAACAACAAAAAGAACACATATTCAATCACACTAGAAGTGTTTACAGAAAACGTGAAACACACAAAACTAAAGAGATTGTATTGTTTCGTTTTTTTTCTCTTTCCCAAGTGGGATTGTTATGTTTCGTTTCGAACTTAAAATTCAGGAATGAAATGAATGAGAAGAGGGAGTGGGCGGCCATGTTGTTAAAAACGGTAGACATAAAAATTAAAATTAGAAGTTGAGCTGAGTTGAGTTGTGTTGAGCTGATTTGAGTTGAGTTGAGTTGATTTGGTTGCGAAACGTCCAAAATTTCTCGTATTTGAACATAATATAGTTTTATTGTAGTAGTGTTTCTTCTTCGTTTTCTAGAAACCTTTCTTGAAAAGTAATCCTTCGCACAATATATCCGGTATTATAGTGTTGACATTTGACGAAGAGCAACAAACTCAACTCTCAGTTTTTCATGTCAAGTAAAAGTAAAATCAGTCAATAAATGTCGAGTGAAAAGTCAGAACAAAATGTTGTCATCACTCACCCAGAATATCAGCTCTTCTAGACAACTTATCTCACTAAAAGATTAATATTTCTAAGTGGAAAACTGAGTACGACCAATATTTTTTCATCTGTAATTTTCTTTTCTTTTTCATAACATAGGTACATTTGTAGAGATCGTATTGGTGTTGAAGATTGGTAAAAAGATCAATGAAGTCCATGTATAGCATTGAGCTATTCATACAACATTTCTGTGTCACTTTTTGTATAGTATGTTTGTAGAAAAAAAAGAACAAGGGTCTCAAATCCTTCAATAACAGTCACATATCGCTTGATCCGTTTTAACCCCTTTAGCGTTATGGCATTATATATCATGCTACTCCATATTCTTAAGTTCAAATTTGATATTGTACACAAATTTTGTATGCACTTTGATATCTGATATGCTTACCAAATTCCATTCACCATTTAGCACTTATATCTCGGTGGTTTAAAAAAAAAAAGGGTTACTTTCGGTAGATTTGGAGTAACAAGCAATTTAAATAAGCCCTTTTCTAAAACGGTATAAAACTATATATGGGAGCTCTCAATATAGATGATAAGATTTCGCAAAACATCGATCCCTTTTTAATGGAAGGAAAACGACCATAATGTCATTCGGTAGTAAATCTAAAAAAAAAATAATTCCCTTTCACGCCATATATTTGATCTCTTTTAAAATCTATGAATAAAGTCGCACCTTTTATCTTTTCTCGTACACCTCTTGCTTTGTGAACTTACTTGAGCCTACATTAGAGTCCATGCCTTCTAACCATGTTCCGTAACTCCGTAAATTCACAATATTAATGTCATTTTCTTTCTATTATTTATTATTGTGTTTGTTTTGTTCCTTTACTTCCAACGTTTACACTATATAGACTATATTGTGGACAGGCCCCAAGACTGACTTCTGACAATTTTATGTGCTGCCACACACGAGACAAGGCGGTGATAATATGGCTCCGGTCTCAGTTGATAACATTAAATTCAAACAACCCAAAAAGTACAGGACGAAATCGCCAGGGCTCGAACCACGGACATACTGCGTCGGAAGCCAATGTTTAACCCCAAGGCTAACGCGTCCTCCCTTTTGCGCTTTAGTGTTTATCTAAATCAATATCCGAATACCATTCCATATACGGATAAAGCGGTGAATGGAGGCTTCAAAGATAAAATCACTGAAAATGAAACCCTGCGGAGGTGGTTTGATTGTTACATATTTGTGAAATGTCTATGTGTGTTTTTGTGTGTTGGTGATTTTTTGTTTGTTTATGAAAGTGTGAAATAAGGCTAACGAAAACAATAATACAAAACAGGATATTAGAGATTTAAAAGAAGTAAGATGGGGAAAGATTGAAAAATAAAAAATAGACTGAGGAAAAAATATCGAAAAATAAAGGGGTAATGGAAAAGAGGGAAAAAGAAAATGAAAGATAGGCGGTGGAATGAGATATACATGGAAATAGAAAGACAAGAAGAACAAACATAGAACGAAAGAGAGAGGTGTAGAGAAAGAATGAGAAAGAGAGAGAGAGAGAGCGAGAGAGAGAGAGAGAGAGAGAGAGAGAGAGAGAGAGAAAAATAGAAAGAAAGAAAGAGAGAGAGAGAAAGAGAGAGAGAGAGAAAGAGAGAGAGAGAGAGAGAGAAAGAAAGAGAGAGACAGAGAGAGGAAGAGAGAGATCGCCTCTACCTCTCACATTACCACCGGACGTGAGTTGTAAAACTGTTTTTCTGTTGCCCACACATCCACTCACAAACAAAACTGAATGCGTAGGTTTGGACAACACTGCACTTTCTATAGCTAATAATACAGAAAAAAGAATGTGAATTAGTAAGAGAGAAAAGGAGAGAGGAAATGAGACAGAAAGAGATGTAGAGAAAGAATGAGAGGGAGAGAGAGAGGGTAAGAGAGAGAGAGAGACAGAGAGACAGAGAGACAGATAGAGGAAGAAGTTATATCGACAATCACCTAGTGCAAGAGATCAAAATCAAAAGAGATAGAAAGACAGGCAGAGAGACAGACTGGCAGACTGATTGTTAGGAAAAGCACTAAACGTCAGAGAAAAATTCAGACAGAAATAGTTTTCTTTGTAGAGAATAAGGGAGAGAGAGAAAGAAAGAGAGAGAGAGAGATAAAGACAGAGAAAGTAAGAGAGGGATAGAGAAAGAAAGAGAGAGAGAGAGAGAGAGAGAGAGAGAAAGACAGAAAGAGAGAGCGAGAGAGAGAGAGAAAGAATGAAAGAAAGAAAGGGAGAGAGAGAAAGAGAGAGAGAGAGAGAGAAAGAAAGAAAGAAAGAAAGAGAGAGAGAGAAAGATAGAGAGGGAGAGAGATCGCCTCTACTTCTCACATTACCACTAGACGTGAATTGTAAACCTGTTTTTCTCTTGCCCACACATCGTCTCACAAACAAAAATAAATGCGTAGGTTTGGAGAACACTACACTTTCTATAGCTCACGCGAGTGGGAGTCCGCTAAGAATTCTAATTTAGATTTAAGTTTGTTTTATACTTTAGAAGATTTCTCATTCTGTGGGTGTATCATTAATTTATAGCAAGCAAAGCTATGGATTACAAAACTGAAGGAAATGGAAATCCAAATATTTAGCTAAACAGAAATTACATCCGGTTTTTTTTTTCGTTTTTACCACATAAAAAACACGTCCGTGTTTCAGGAAGTGAAATAAAGGAATGCTGCGATTATAAATGGAATGATATGTTTATTTATAGCAACACTTTCTGGTGATCATGTAATACGAGTATCCCAAAATAGATCTAGAATAGCCTGTGGGAATTATGATTGTGTTCTTTAGTTTAAGTTTGCGTGGGTACACATTTGGTTGTTGTTACTTTTATCCAAATAGAGTTTAAACTAATGGTTATAATTGGCGTGTGTGGAATATCAAATTGGTAATTTGGATGAGGCGGTCAAAAACGGGAGAGAAATGGAGATAAGCAAGAGAGAGAGAGAGAGAGAGAGAGAGAGAGAGAGAGAGAGAGAGAGACAGACAGACAGACAGAGAGACAGACAGACAGACAGAGAGAGGGAGGGAGGGAGAGAAAAAAACAGTAAAAAGAGAGAAAAAAGGAGAGCAACAGAGAGAGAGAGAGAGAGAGAGAGAGAGAGAGAGTTAGATGGATAGAGATAGAGGGAGATAGAAAAAGAGACCTAGGGAGAGAAAAGGTGAAACACAGAAAAAGAAGTGAGAAAGTGAGAAGACAGAAAGAAAAACAGCGAAATGTACAGTTTATATTACAGGGTTAAACAAACAAACAATTAAGGTTTTTACATCAAGAAAGAGCCAACGACAGAGAAAAACCGAGAGTTAAAAAATATGAAAATTCGGCCAATTACTTGATAGTACCATATCGATCTGATGTATTGCATCACTTATGTGTATGTGTGTATCTGTATCTGTATCTGAGTGTTTGTGATTAACAAGAAACCTGATAGTTCCCCTGATTGCCAGATAGCGACCCACTAATCCCAGAACTAATACCGGAATGTTCGATTTCAACCTGAAGTTTCTTGTAAGTTTTGGAGAAAGGGAGAAAGGGCTTCAAAGCTCTAGAGGGGTTTTGAAATTAAAGGTTTATTCATATCGTTTTTTTTTATATAAAATTATATTCAGATTTTATGCTGAAATATTACTTTCTCACTTACTCTCTGTCTCTGTCTCCCTTTATGGCTCTCTCTCTCTCTCTGTCTCTCTCTATATCTTTCTATTTCTCTCTGTCTTTCTCTATCAATATATCTATCTATCTATCTATCTATCTATCTATCTATCTATCTATCTATCTATCTATCTATCTATCTATCTATCTATTTATCTATCTATATATCTATCTATCTATCTATTTATCTATCTATTTATTTATTTCTCCATCTATCTGTCTTTCTCTTTGTATATAATTATATGTATAAGCGGAATAAAAAAAAACTACATGCCAGTGAGGGAGAGAAAAAAATGAGAGAGAGAGAGAGAGAGAGAGAGAGAGTGGCAGAGAACCAGTGAGAGCTATAAACCTACATAAATATATCCCTTTTCATCTCTGCGCCTGTCCTGCATGCAGATCGATTGTTTTTACCGTCCGTCCCCTGGTTGATTGCAATGATTTTATTGCCATCCTGATTCGATCTGATGCACTTTGAAATGTGATTCCGATTTTTCGACGTGAGAGGCCTTAGATCGTACTCAGGAGGCTGAGCATCAATATGTTACATGTCGTGCTTTTTTCCGTTTTGTTTTGTTTGTTTTGTTTGTTTGTTGTTGTTGCTGTGTTAATGATTTATTTGGGGAGGGGCGCTGGCTCAATGGGTAGAGTTTTGGTATCTGAATTAGGAGGGAGATCCTCAGTTCAAAACCCACAATTTGTGTTTGTGTCATTTCCTTCCCTAAAAGTTGGGTCGGTGTCAGTATAATATGGCCCGCTGAGACAAGAGTCTAGGTCTCCTCGTCCTGTTTCGTGTGTTGCAACACATACATTAATTTGTCAGACTCTAGACTTGACACCCGTTCATATTATAGCCTATCTAGTGCTGATGCTAAACTTTAAGCAACAAACACGACTTTAAAAATTGTCTGGCTCTATGAGTTGCGGGCATTGGTCATAAGAGAAAATCCAGTATCCTTATAAAAGAATATGTATAATTATGCAATCGACTCCTCCGATCTTAAGGAGTCTTGCGATTACAGACCCTCCGATCTTAAGGAGTCTTGCGATTACTGGAACTGTAGAAAATGGAGACGGTCAGTAAGTGAATTACCGACGTCCAATCATAGCTCTATCCTAAACTTACAGGACCAATGAGCAGTTAAAAAAACTTGACTTGCCGGCGTAATTAGGTCACCCCTTACCCTGGGTGAAGATCGCAAAGCCTAAACTGGCCTGAACCCGAATAACCAATATGCTGACGTGCATACAAGAGACCCAGGCACAACCAGGAAATGAGAATGCTTGAGGAAATCCCAGATCAACAGGTCTGGCCTAGAGATGCTTGTCCTCTGATCTGAGACGGTATTAACACTGGTCGTCACAATAGGGGCTGGATTGATTACATAGCGAGAGCTTCTTATATAGACTTAGCGCTGGATTAGGCCAAACACTTCCTGACTTTTGATCAACAAACAACGGTCGGTGTGAGCATCCTGGGGTGATGGTTTGTCTTGTGTATGGAGGCTTTGGTATTGCTCTTATTAATGTATTGTTTTATTTTCATATGCATTTTGATTAGTTGTAGAAATAGAGATAATAGAAGTTGTATTTGTACTGGTAGTAGAAGTAGTAGTAGTAGTCACAACAATTTTTTTAGAAATGAGATCATGATTAAGATTACCATGCAAAGTTTAATTTGAAGTGCTTGTCTCAAGGAGATGAGATGTATTCGGAATTTCATCTGCATAGGTATATTGTGATTTGTTAGGAAAAAAATTCAAGCGGTCATCTCACTCTCTTTCATTCTCTCTCTCTCTCTCTCTCTCTCTCTCTCTCTCTCTCTCTCTCTCTCTCTCTCTCTCTCTCTCTCTCTCTCTCTCTCTCTTTTGTTTTCACGTTCACTCTCTTCTCTCTCTCTCTCTCTCTCTCTCTCTCTCTCTCTCTCTCTCTCTCTCTCTCTCTCTCTCTCTCTCTTTTAACTTTAATTCTTTGTTATGCAATAACAGCACTTGTAATCACATAAATTAATCAATGCATCTAATTTTTAATCTTAGTAATGGGATATTAAATATCACTTGTTTTAGACGTTACATTTTCACTCTAGTTTCCCTTTAATGCGTCTCTGCCTGGCTTGATCACATCCTCTGTCAACATTTCTCGCCTGCAGTGCCCTTGGAATCCTTGTCTGTATTTGAGCACAGATCCATAGAATGTGTTTTAAACCAGGCCTTGCTTAAAATCATACTGAAGATTTCTCCGAAAAATGCTGTTGCAAGGGATAATGCGATATTATTTACCTGCATAAAAATACCTGTTCATGAATAATACCTTCAATAATTTCAAGATGTAAATGTCAACATTGATGTTATTTCTGCGACATCATAGCCAACCAAACTTCTCTTGTGGATGAATAAAAGTTCATCTTTTTTTTCTCTCAAAGTTTTGTTCAGGCAAAGGTGTTTTGCAAGTAAAGGCCATAATTGTTATGTTTCATAATTATGATATGTTTAAAAATATGTATATGTTTATAAAAGCATGCATTCATTTCATATATAGACATCACTCAATTCTACGGGGTATTTTGACATTCATACTTGTTATATTTTGTCGCAGCTTATTGAAATTGAAAAGTAAAAATTAAAAAAAAAAGCTATGAGGCTTTCTGTTCAGATAGATTCTCTTTTATCAGTGTTATTTCGAACCTAAGTATAGGTTTTTCGACACAGATTATAGAGAATTATTATTCGGTTAGTAATTCAACCAGCATCTTAAGCTCATCCCTCTGTGTTCGATATTCGATTCCACCTCCCCGCTGTTTAAATCTGGTAGATAACTCAGCCCTTTTTAATAAACAGTAATATAACGTTTTACTTTTTAAAACAACAACAACAACAACAACAACAACAACAACAACAACAACAACAACAACAACAACAACAACAACGACAGCAAAAGGCGTATGGTGTATCAAAGGTGTAAATATAAAAAAGAAAACTTGAAAACATTGACAAACTTACTTTTCTTAGCGGTTTTTAGTTTTGTTTGGCCCTTGTAATCTCTTCCTGTGGTGGGTTTTTTTTCCTCTAGTCATACATTATTTTGTTTAATTTAATTTTTTTATTTTTTATTTTTTTTATTTATTTTTTTTTTGTTCATCATACTATTTTCAAGTTCGGAAGTTAATTTTAGATCATGAATTTTTCCATATCTCATTTTACTAATGTACAATTTCGCGATGAGAATGATCATATTTTTTTTAATTCATTTTCTGATTGTTTATAAAGGCTAGGTTATTTCTGAGGATACCTAAAAGTGCAACCTTTTCATCGACGCCATTTTAAATCCGGTTTTTGTTTGAATATAATCGGAGACAAACATCCCAAAGCCCTTAAGCCTTCCACTATGAAAAAAGAAATGCTCAATGAAAGCATGCACTTCACAAAATCCGCATTTATTCGTCTTATTGATCTATATTTCCTGGAGCAGAATATTATCCGGATAGATTTTGTGCAGAATGTTAAAAAGTAAAAGCCATAGCCTAGCCTTTTGACATGATATGCCCGCCCAAAATTACAATAGGATACTTTCTGTCCTTTCTTTGTACAGTTTGAAAAGAACCACATCATAGCTTACTATATTAACAGCCTCCTCATCGTGCAGACCAATTAAAAATGTGGAGGCGGTGATTACTTCTCTCTGTTGAAGCCGGCTAAAGTTCAGACTAGAAGCCAAAATTATTTTTTTCAAAAGACCAAACGTCTTTTACCACTTTCAAGTCCCATGAAATGTTTTTTTTTATATTTGTAAAAGTTAATCATAATAATTCAACATTTTGAAAAATAAAAAAATAAACATTTTTCAGTATAATTACATGAATCTAGTTTACTTAGAAAACTTCTACAAATATTTTAGAATTTAACTTGGGATGGTGCAAACAAGGCAAAGTTAAATATTTCCAAGATGGAAGCCTCCTTAGCTTTCGATTAGAATCAATTTTTTTAGGATTTATATCTTTCATTGACAGCAATGTTGTTTTTTTGCTGAACCTAAAAGGTGAGAATATCTTATTTAGAAAACTTTCTCCACTTAGATCTAGTGACTGCAATGTATGATACAAAAAAAATTACTAGATCTAGATCTAGATCTAGATCTCTAGATTCCTGTCTAGATCTAGATCTAAATCTAGTCTAGATCTAGATCTACACTGTGGGAGTTAACGAGTGTTCAATTAGTAAACTCATAAGCCTGCTGTGGTTTGTAGTCCAAGTCATAGATCTAGTAATACTGAAGTGTAGTGAATAGGGCATTGTAATATTGAGGAAGTCTTGGGTCGTCCGCTTATGTAGTGATATAGCCTATTAATTTCTCTTTTCCTATAATTCTTTTTAGATTATAAATGATAGTGACAAGATTACTGTCTATCGATTACCAAGGGATTTAGTAGAAGGAGAAAAATGGATGAAAGCAAATGGTATGCAAGAGGACAATGTGGATGGGAGAGTAAATTTTATTTCTAAAGTGATTGAATTTTGGAAGATAATGAGTGTAAAATCTATTTTTGAAGTCAAACCCTCTGTGTGAAGCCATTTATTCTCAAGATGATGCTCGATTAAACAAGATAAAGGAGTTTTCTGTCTTTGCATTAGATTTACAAGGAGAACAAGGTAAAAGAGTGAAGAAATTAACCCGTGATACCTCTCTAGCAATCCAGCATCTATACATGTAATGGCATCAATGATCTTGTTAAATTTTTGTTAGAATATTCCGACTATGTTTTACTTTTAAAGTTCACTACAGATCCCATTGAAAAGGCCTTCAGAAAATTAAGACAGGGCAGTGGTGGAACATAGGCTTCTTTATTAATGTCCAACAAATACTAGAAAAAGTTAATATATTTCAAACAAAAGTATATCTGCGATTACTTGCTGATATTGATGAGTTTTCTACAGACTCTAGTCATTGTTGTCATAAATGTCAATTTTCAATGGGCAGAGGATGTTTGTGGGTTGGTAGAAAAGTTGCCCCAGAGTTGGAATATTCATTGAAAGATGAGATAAAGCACAGTTTAGTTTATATTGCTGGTTATGTGACACAGAAAGATGATGTTTGTGAAGAACGCGAGGACACATATAGTTATTTTGAAAAGTTTGGAGAGTTTACTTCAAGTTTAAGATAGCCTCTTTACATGACAATATCCCCGCCCAGAAGTACAGTAGGATAATTAAGATCATATTTTCGTCTCCAGAAGTAGCCCATACTGTAGCCCCTTTTTACGTACTATCATTTTTCTCAACTGTTTGCTTTTTCATGCACATTATTATATTGTTTGCGATGTCACCGACATCAGCGTCTAGATGTAAATACAACTGGTTATTTAAACTTTGAGGGTTATTGCCAGCATTAAGAAAGATATATTACCAGTATAGTTTAGAAGATAGGTTCCTAAATCTCAACTAAACTTTTCCACCGATTATTATTGAACATTAGCCCTCCGTATCCAATCCTTCCGGTTGTATCTTTTTAATCCCTAAAAGCTGGTTTTTAGAAAAGCACTCAGCGTTGTGAAATGTTGGCTGTGACGCAATAATTATAGACCTTAAAAAAGATTCATCTTCGTCCTTTTCCAGCTTGAAACAGCTGATTATTACATTTTGCCAGAAAAATGAGATTATTAATCCCTTTTATAATCTTTAGGTTTAGCGCCGCATTCTGTTATCTTATTTCACCTCATATAATTTATTATCTTATTGTTGTATAATTTTTATAAAATCAACTATTGGGTTAGCTGCTTAGATTTTTAGACAGAGTGATCATTCTGACAATTTAGTTTTACTATTTGTTTGTTGCTGTTTTGGTAATGTTTATTAGTTTTATCGACCAGGTCTTGCATGGTGTCCGTGATTAAGTGCTAGAGCGATCAAATTATTGTGTTGTTGTTGTTGTTGTTGTTGTTGTTTTTTCTTGAATCAAATTATTTTTCACGAAAACAAACGGAGACATTGGGTACTTTATCTTTTAATGTATCTTTTTTTCTTCTTCTTCTTTTTCATCCGCATATTGTATATAGCTTCTCTATCATTATTTCTTTCTATTTCTGTCTGTCTGTCTGTATGTATGTCTGTATGTCAGCTGTCTGTTTGTCTGTTTATCTGTTTGTCTGTCTGTCTGTCTGTATGTCTGTATGTCTGTCTATCTCTTTCTCTTTTTCGATGAGTTTGATGGTTGGACATCCACTCCGCTTGCCTCGGTGTATGTTTGAGTTCATTTCGCTGCTTAACAAAAAAGTGACTAAATAGTTAGCACCATATAGGTCATATTATAGACAGATCCCAAGACTTACGTCTGACAATTTTAATTTCAGCCACTTAGAGACAGTGCGGAGGTACCTGGACTCCTGTCTCACCCGGTAGAATAATTCTAAAGCAGACACAACAGGTAGGGAACGAAATCGGAGAAATAATATTTTGACTGATCGTGGGTTTCAAACAAGGGATCCCCAAATGTAAAAGACCAACTGTGTACCACCTGCACCACTTTGCCTCCCCATCTCCCTCCCCCCTCTCTTCCCCTCCCGTCCCCTTGGCATATGGTTGTCAACTCTTTATATCCCACCGTAAAAAGCCTGACTGAGCATCTTTTTAACCCTTGATTGCGCAACCTGCTAGCTCTCTTTCATTTAGAGTTCATCTTATAACACTTTCCCCCTTTCCCCCGATTCTCGGTCCATCCCGTGTGACAAGGCATCTGTAAACAGATTTATCCGCCCCTGATCAAAGTTGTATCGATGAGCAATCGATCGCACGCGCTGTGTGACAGCTTCCAGAGGTATGTGTGCATGCCGCGGCATCCGGAGTGGACGGCCAACCATCAAACCCCATCGATTAGACAAACACAGACGCCAGTCAGATTTCCAGAAATCGCAAAAAAATATCCACAAAACCAGCTTGGAACATCAGAACACTGTATGAGGCCGGAAGAATTGCATAGGTGTGTGAAGAAATGAACAGATACAGCTTGAAAATATTGGGCCTCTGCGAGACAAGATGGGAAGGGACAGGAAGAAGACTAACAGATGGAAACAACATAATCCAATAAAATTAAATAAATAAAAAGACACACATACACCCACACACACCCACACCCACACACACCCGCTACAGAAACAACAAGAGGCCAGCAAGAGGCCTGCGGGCCGTGCCCCGTGCGAGGTACAGTGTTCAAACTGTGCGCTATCTGACTGGCGTCTGTGTTTGTCTAATCGATGGGGTTGATGGTCGGCCGTCCACTCCGGATGCCGCGGCATGTAAATTCACTTTATTTCCGTTAGCTATTTACTATTTCCGCTCGAACATGTCTATTTTTATTATTGTATGTAGAGCTGTTACGTTTTCTTATACTGTCAGACATCAGTCTTGCGGCCTGCCCACAATTTTAGCCCTGTATCGTCTGTGGCAGTACACACAAATGTGTCAGACATCAGTCTTGGGGCCCGTCCACAATATAGCCTATATAGTGCTGATGTTGGACGTTAAACCAACTAAACTCAAGCTCAGTCTCAAACTTTGTGATCTTTCGTGACTGTGACCAATAGAACTGAATATTAATGTTTAAAAACATTAATACTTGTAGAACTTTGTTCACCTTATCAAACGTATTAAAAAGAAAACATTCGTTTGAAGATTGTAATAGACAATATGAAATAGCAAAGTGGGTAAAATACGGCGGTTGGTTTCTTCTTTAAATCTTAGTAAAACGTCTGCCAAAAGAATGATTAAGTGCTTTAATTTCAATAAAGAAATAGAGTAAGCAAACGTCACGCTAGCTATCTGTTCTCCCTATCAAAAGCACTGTGAACTCTTTTTGCTAAACGTCTCACTAAATCTATAATGGTCTCTGGTATTACTTTGAGTACATTTAATTGCATGCTAAACTAACTTCAAAGCTTGAAATACCAGTTCCTTACTTATATGTTAATAATATGGGTAAGGTATTACCAAAGACAGTGAAATGGTGAGAGGTGTCATGGAGAGAATTTCGCGTATATTGGTTAGAATATTAAGGCGGTTTCTTCTTTCTTTGAACCTTTGTAAAATCTCAGTCTAAACATTACTTGGGGGGCACGGTGGTCCAGGGCTAGAACATCGGCTTCCGACGCAAAAGGTCCCGAGTTCGAATCCTGGCTGTTGCGTTCCCTACTGGTTGGGTCGGTGTCATTATAATGTGACCGGCTGAGACAGGAGTCATGGTATCCCCGCCCTGTCTCGTGTGTGGCAGCACATAAAATTGTCAGACGTCCGTCTTGGGGCCCGTCTACAATATAGCCTATATAGTGCTGCTGTTGGACGTTAAACCAACCCAACCCAACCCAACCCTAAACATTACTCGACCGCCTTAATTTTCAAAAATGAAATAGAGTGAGTACGCATCACGCTAGCTCCACGTATCAATAACATTGTGAGCTCTTTTTGTGTGACATCTCGCTAAATCTATTGTCTCTGGTACAGCAACGCCAGTAGCATTTTGTTTTGACCCCCGCTGACGCCTTCTCGGTAACCCAATTTTCTAGACCTAGAGTCTGCACCAATGGAAGCTTGTCAAGCTAGTAATGGGCCTATTTTAGAGAAAATTACAAAATGAAATCGGATTTTCTGGTTAGGGGGCTCGAATCATAGTCTTAGAGAGGCTGAACGATATGGGATCTTCATTGAGGCCTTGTAGATGCGGCTGGTGTAGAGTGGAGAGAAGATGCATCTCTATTGTGAGATGGGATGAACATTTTGTTTTCTTTGTTTTTCCTTTTTATGTTTTGTTTTTGTTGTTCATTTTGGGGAAAGGGTTGTTAACTTTTGCAATGATGAAATTGTATTGTCCTTGCGTTTATTTTTTTTTTATATTTTGGAGTGCATTTTACAAACGATACTTCTAGTTCGTATTAAAAATTCATAAGTAGATTATTTTACACTGGAAGAGTTTGTGAAAAATACTTCCATAAAATTTTACGTGCTGCCAGACAGAGAGACAAAGCGATCGGACGGTCATATCAAATTGAAATCTAGGAATGAACATTTTGTTTTCTTTGTTTTGCTTTCTTTGTTGTTGTTTTTTTTTGTTTTTAATGTTTTGTTTTTGTAAGGGGGGTGTTAAGTTTTGCAATGGAAAAATTGCATTGTCCTTGCATTTATTTATTGTTTTTTTTATATTGGAGTGAATTTAAAAACATAACTTCTAGTTCTTTTTTAACACTAAGTAGATAATTTTACACAGGAACCGGTTGCGAAACATACCCCTTTACTCGTACAAGTGTATGGGATGTCAGAGTGAGACAAAAGCAGGGGTACCAGAACCTAGATCTACCTTCTCGGACGGTAATATCAAATTTAAAACAATTGAACCAGTAGGTATCAAAGACAGTCATATTTGAGATCAAACCCTGTGCCATCATAAAAAGGATCCGTGCGCTCTACCAGTTGACATAAAGGAGACCTGCAAGTGATTCATCAACTACTTTGGGATTTACATTTTTTATTTCCAGAAGAAATATTCACGGTTCGAAACTTATACCTCTTGCTTGACATCCGAGAGCACTACAGAGAAAGCCACCAACTACTCACAACCCATTGATTCTCTCTCTCTCTCTGTCTCTCTCTCTCTCTCTCTCTCTCTCTCTCTCTCCCCCTCTCTTTCTCT
>RQTK01000057.1:273176-285803 GCA_003991915.1 Elysia chlorotica | reverse complement strand
TTCCTCTCTCTCTCTCTCTCTCTCTCTCTCTCTCTCTCTCTCTCTTCATCCACTCATCCATCTAGCTCTCCTGGAATTACGAGAGATTGCAACACCCCATACTGACATATCTACAAATTCCTGCAATATTTTTAATCATTATGCGCCCCGCAGAGTATTCTATTCTCGAGTTCCCTTTATGCTGGAACATTTTTTTCAGCAAGGCTGCTGCTTTCACAAAACAACTATCAGTTTGAAGGCCGCGACATGGCCAGAAAAACAGGCACTTATGTGCATTCTCGACCTTCGAACAAGCCTTTTCTTCGATTTTTTTTTAATTTTAATTTTTTTTTTTTGTGTGTGTCTTTTTTGGAAAGCATCTTTAACATGCGTGTGTTTTTGGTTTTTTTTCGTTTAAATTTCCTTTTCTTCCTTTCTGTCTCTATTTCCTCTGCTTCTGTCTCTCTTTCACTCTCTCCCTCCCTCTTTCCCTCTCTCTCTCAGTCTATCCCCCCTCCCTCCCTCTGTCTCCCTATCTGTCTTACTTCCTTTTCACTCACTCTGTTTCTACTCCCTTAATATCTCTCTCTGTGTCTCTCTCTGTCTCTGACTCTTGTTACCCATCTCTCTGTCTCTCTGTCTGTCTGTCTGTCTGTCTGTCTGTCTGTCTGTCTGTCTCTCTCTCTCTCTCTCTCTCTCTCTCTCTCTCAATACTTCTTTGAGGCAGAAGATGTCATTCTGTTTTTGCAAGCACATGACAATCTTGATTGTGTTCAAAAGTAAAAGTCAATCATGGTTTTCATAGTTACTGCTCTCTCTTTGGTTGTGATAGCTTTACATCCATTTGTGCGGCTCTTTTGCTCTAATAATTTTGTTTCTTCTAAATTTTAATTTCTGTTTCTCTCCGTCTTCCTACATTTCACTCCATCTCCCTCTTATATCTCTCCTTCCCCCATCTATCTCCCTCTCTTTCACTCTTTCTCACTCTCCCTCCCTTTCTCTCTCCCTCTCTCTCTCACGCTCCCATTTCTATCTCTCTCTCCCTCTCACGCTCTCTCTCTCTATCCCTCATTTCCTGCTTCCATTTATCCAGTGCCCCCCTCCACTCGACCTGAGGTTGTCAGATTATTGCCTGCACCACCCTGATCAGAGTCGCCTCAAAACCCCCATATCTGGACAAAAAACTTCAAGTGTAGACTTGGAACAAGCAGCCGCTGTTTGATTTCATGGCATGTCGCATTAACGTAAAGCGTGTAATATATCTCTGAAATATTATTTCAGAGATATAATTATTACACGCTTTATATCTATCTATCCATCTATCTATCTTATTAACTATTTATCTCTCTCTTTTTATGTATCCATCTATCCATTTATCTATCCATCTATCTATATATCGATATGTCTTTGTATCTATCTATCTCTACATGTCTTTCCATTAACCTATCTATCAATGTATTTTTGTTTTATCTATATGTATTTCTGTCCACAAATTAGGTCTTTTAGCCTTGTCCATTCCTATCACGCATTTACTCATTTCTCCCTGTTTTATTCAGTAACTCCGAAAAAAATCGGAAATATTCACTAACCCAGAATAGCTTTACCATTAGATGGTTACCGCCTTTGATTTTTTTTCCCGTTGATCACTGATCAGGAACTAGGTCGGTACTTAACGACAAACAATTGTTGCCAAAAGTAGGCCTAGGTACCGCTAGAGACTATTGACCACAGAAGCCACAGAGGTTGATATAGTGCTGGCGGGGTGATGGTCATTTTTTATGGAAAGAGAGAAAGAGAGAGAGAGAGAGAGAGAGAGAGAGAGAGAGAGAGAGAAAGAGAGAGAGAGAGAGAAAGAGGGAGAGAGGGAGAGAGAAAGAGAGAGAGAGGTTTTGTTTTTTTTCAATTAAAGGTTTTTTTTAGTATATGGGCGAGATGATTTTACTCATTTACTCTTTCTCCATCCCTGAACATTTGTGCATACCTCCCTCTCTCTCTTTCTAGCTTTATTTTACAGTTTCTCTAATTCTGGTTTTATCGTATCTCTCTGTCTTTCTCTCTCTCTATCTCTCTCATTCTCTCTCTCTCTCCCTCTCTTTCGCTCTCTCTCTCTTTCTTTATATCTCTCTCTTTTTCTCCCTTACTGCTTGTGTAATCCTCCTCGTTACTTCTCACATTGTCACAACTTCTATAATATTAGTTTTTTTTATCAAATTTCTATCTCACAGCCCATAGCTCATTCATATCGTCTTAGCGTTTTAGCGCTCCCCTCTCTCTCGCTCTCTCTCTATCCCTCTCTCTCTCTTTCTTTCGTTGAATCATACTTTACCTACTTCGACCTATTTTTTCCTTCCATTTTCTCTCTCTCTCTTCATCCACTCATCCATTTCGCCATCCTGGAATTACGAGAGATTGCAACATGTTGACAGGTCTACAAATAAATTCTGCGATATTTTTAATCACTATGCGCCCCGCAGAGTATCCTATTCTCGAGTTCCCTTTATGTTTGACCGTTTCTTCAGCGAGGCTGCTGCTTTCACAAAACAACCATCAGTTTGAAGGCCGCGAGATGGCCAGAAAAACAGGCCCTTATGTGCATTATTGACCTTCGAACAAGGCTTTTCTTTCATTTCTTTTTTATTTCTTTTTTTATTTTGAATTTTGTCTCTTTCTTTTGAAAACATATTTAACATGTGTGTGTGTGTTTTTGTTTTTTTGTTCTTTTAAATTTCTTTTTTATCCTTTCACTATCTTTCTCTACTTCTGTTTCTCTTTCACTCTCTCCCTCCCTCTATCTCTCCTCTTCTTTCCCCCTCCCTTTTCTGACTCCCTCTGTTTCCCTCACTGTCTTACTTCCTTCTTCACTCACTCTCTTTCTACTCCCTCAATTTCTCTCTCTCTCTGTCTCTCACTCTGACTCTTGTTACTCATCTCTCTCTCTCTCTCTCTCTCTCTCTCTCTCTCTCTCTCTCTCTCAATACTTCTTTGAGGCAGAATGATGTCATTCTGTTTTTACAAGCACATGACAATCTTGACTGTGTTCAAAAGTGGAAGTTATTCCTCTCTCTTTGGTTGTGATAGTTTTACATCAATGTGTGCAGCTCTTTTGCTCTAATTAATTTTTTTTCTTCTAAATCTAAATTTTCTTTTCTCTCCGTCTCCCTACATTTCACTCCATCTCCCTCTCATATCTCTACTTCCTCCATCTATCTAGCTCCCTCTCCCTCTTTCTCTCTCTCCCTCCTCTCTCTTTCCCGCTATCTCTTTCCCTCCTCTCTCTCTCTCCCTCTCTTACTTCTCTCTCTCCCTATCCCTCATTTCCTGCCGCTATTTATCCAGTACCTGTGCCCCCCTCCACTAGACCTCAGGTTGTCAGATAGCCCAGCTTATTGCCTGCACCGCCATGGCCAGGGTCGCCCAAAACCCTCATCTATGTTGAGTTGAGTTGGTTTTAACGTCCAACATCAGCACTATATAGACTATATTTTGGACGGGCCCAAAGTCGTACGTCTGAAATTTTTATGTGCTGCCACACACGAGACAGGGCGGGGATACCATGACTCCTGTCCCAGCCGGTCACATTAAACTGACACTGACCCAACCAGTAACCTTCATCTAAAGAAACTACTTCAAGAGTAGATTTGAAAACAAAAAAAGACGACATTTCAGAGGTATATTACAGGCTTTGTGTTATTGGGACATGCAGTGAAATCAAACACGACGTAACCATATAATCTAATAAAAACGTGTATTTTGCGTCCAAGTTATATAACTCGTGGTGATACAATATTCACTATAAACTTCCAACTTCACATGAATTATTAGCCCTTGGCGTGATCTTATAAGTCTGTGAAGGGCGAACTGGCTCAAGTGGTAGGCTGTTGGTCTCAAGATCAAGAGATCTGCAGTTCGAAACCCGCGATGGGGCAAAAAAATATATTTGTCCCATTTCGCCCCCTGCTGGTTGGATCGGTGTCAGTTTACTGTGATCGCCTGAGACGAAAATCCAGGTCTCCCCGACCTGTCTCGTGTGTGTCAGCACATAAAACTGTAAGACGTTATTTTAGGGCTCTACCACAAGATAGCCTTAACAGCGCGAACTTTAGACATTAAACTCAACTCAACTAAAAACAACATCACATCCAAAATGTGAGCTTGATGTCATCTTATAGATCTCGCATATTTCGCCCCATCAAGTCAAATTAATTTCTGCATGACCCAGATTTTGATTTTAAAAAAAGGCAATTCGGCCTTTACTTTCCCGCAGTCTATTCCAGACCAAGCAATCAATGTGCGTGGCTTTCTCGGCTGTTTCACGCCGTAGAGTTCATTTGGTCTGACCATGAAATAGTGGGTTACTTCTGTTGCATTCAAGCATATACGTGACTTTTGTGATGAAGTAACCGACATAGGAAATCAGTAGGGTAGAAACATTAAGAAATGTATTTATCCAGACAACCTAAAACTTAAGATTTATATTTAGAAAGACTGCTCCTTCTTACGGTCTGTAAAGAGATTTCACATTATAATGGTAAATTTGGTTGAGAAAAATTGTGGATTTGGTTGTTGTTGGTTGTTTTTTTTAGTTTTTGTTGTTAATGGTGATGATGATGATGAGGATGATGATATATCTCTCTCTTTTTCTCTCTCTCTACCTTTATCCCTCCTCTCTCTCCATCCCTGTCATTAATATTTATTTTCATCTTTTTTTCACTAGTGCACTTAGTTTCACTTGATGATTTCTTCCCTTTAAGCCAAGGGTTACAATCGGTTCTAGGTTTTGAAGTAAGGAAAATTGAGAACGAAAGAGATGCAATGCTGTCAATAAAATGGAGAGTTGGTGTTTTGGTATTTGTTGTTGATATCTTGAATATAATCATTACCATTATATCAACATGATGGTTTTCTGATGCTAAATACAAAACAGACCATTCTGTTTCCCCATGTATTTCAATTGATGTATCTCTTACGTCAGGGTTCTAACTTTAATCGCCGGTCTTCTCAATTTTAGACGGCTCTAGATTTGTGGGTTTTCCCAGTTTCTCCAATAATTACGTGAAATAACGATCGGGGAAGAGTGTTTGCTGTTTTTCATGCTGCGTGTGTTTGTTCCTTTTTTGTTGTTGTTGTTGTTCTTGTTTGTTTGCTTGTTTGTTTGAGAAAAAGTACAGGGAATGTTCTTTTAAAGGAGGGGATTAAAAAGAAAAATGTGGAGATTAGATAGAGAGTATCGAGAGAGATAGAGAGATAGAGAGAGATGGAGGAAAGAGAGAAAGATTTTATACAGATAGATAGAGAGAGAGAGAGGGAGAAAGGGACAGACAGACAGACAAATAGACAGATTGACAAACATAAATACAGACAGACAGACACATACGGACAGACAGAAAGACAAATACACAGACAGATAGACAGACAGATAAATAGTTCTTTTTTGCCGTCATGCTTTGTATTACTGTCCATTGAACAAGAATTAAATTAATATTATTTCACTTTTATGTAATCTTCGTTTTATTCACATCCAGTTGATATAATTATTTAAAACATCTTTTAAGTAGACAACATACACCAAGAACATGGTGAAAAACATATTATGAACTAGGAATCAAACTTCAGTCTCCCCGTCTTGTCAATCAACGCGCTAATAACTGAGCCCATTGCTATGTAGTGCCATTTTCCCATTTTTAAACTTTTCCTACCAACCAATATCTCCGCCTTTATACGAAATAAATATCTATCTGTCCAACCTTCTTACAACTTCGCCCTGGGAAAACATCAATTTCACATCATCTGTTTTAGTCTTTCGCCGTCACGGCCTGGTATGCTGATCTTGAAATGCCAGGATCACAAATGGGTTAACTCAGTATAGATGAAGAAGCCGTATAGATCATTGGACGTCTGGGCTCATCATCTGTTTGTTGGGCTCCAGCCTCCAGACGTCGGATGATGAACCAACTTGATGATAATGATGATGATGATGATGATGATGATGATGATGATGATGATGATGATGATGATGATGATGATGATGATGATGGTGATGGTGATGATTAATATGATAATCAAAATGATCATTATGATGATGATTATAACGTTGGTGTTTTGGTATTTTTTGTTGATATGTTGAATATAATCATTACCATTATATTAACATAATAGTTTTCTGATATTAAATACAAAACAACCCATTCTGTTTCCCCATGTTTTTCAATTGATGTATCTCTTACGTCACGGTTCTAACATTAATCGTCGGTCTTCCCAGTTTGAGACGGCTCTAGATTTGTGGGTTTTCCCAGTTTCTCCAATAATTACGTGAAATAACGATCGGGGAAGAGTGTTTGCTGTTGTTTATGCTGCGAGTGTTTTGTTTGTTGTTGTTGTTTGTTGTTGTTGTTGTTGTTGTTTGCTTGTTTGTTTGAGAAAAAGTACAGGGAATGTTCTTTTAAAAGAGGCGATTGAAAAGAAAAATGTGGAGATTAGATAGAGAGAATATCGAGATCGAGAGAGAGAGATAGAGAGAGAGAGAGAGAGTGAAAGAGTGAAAAGGGGAGGGGGGGACACATTGGCACACAGACAGATAGACAGACAGACAGGCACACAAACAAACAAAAAGATTAACAAACAGACAGACATACAGATAGATAGGTAGTTCTTTTTTGCCGCCATGCTTTGTATTGCTGTCCAGTGACTAATAAAAATAATAATATTATTTCAATTTTTTATGTAATCTCCGTTTTATTTACACACAGTTGATATCTTAAAAAAACTTTTAAGTAGACAATATACACCAAGAAAATTTCGAAAAAGAAATATGAACAAAGAATCAAACCTGTTTCCCCTGCTTCTTAATCAACGCTCTAATAACTGAACCCATTGCTATGTAGTGCCCTTTTCCTATATTTTCAACTTTTCCTACCAACCAATATCTCCGCCTTTATACGAAATAAATATCTATCTGTTCAACCTTCTTACAACTTCGCCCTGGGAAAACATCAATTTCACATCATCTGTTTAAGTCTTTCGCCGTCACGGCCTGGTATCCTGATCTTGAAATGCCAGGATCACAAATGGGTTAACTCAGTATAGATCAAGAGGCCGGATAGAACATTTCACGTCTCGGCTCACCATCTGTTTGTTGGGCTCCAGCCTCCAGACGTCGGATGATGAACCAACTTGTTTGATCGAGGACCTTGGCCATTTTTAATCATACTGATCTGCTCCGTCTTTTAACATCAGGGGCTACTTTGATCGCAAACTGTAGAGATTTTTAGAATTACGGCGAAATATCGTGGTGAACTGAAATGTTGTAGTTTGTATGTAAACAAGATATGGAATATTTGCTTATTTCAGTTCGTATAATTATATAATTTTACCCTTTCGTTTAATTTTCTTTATTGATCAAACGCTGTTTACCTCGTAGCATAAATATTTTGTCTGGGTAATCATTCTATTAGTTCTCAGAGTTTACTGACAGTGTTATTTTGTTATCATATGAGATTATATACGAGCGTACATTAGCAATAACATAACAACGTCAAAATATATAAAGATCCTTAGTTATCTGTCGCATAAACACAGGCTCTACTACTACTTCTACTTTACTACTAGATGAATATTTATTATATTATGGTTTCGATAGCATACAACTAACCAGATCTTCTTGTTTCCACTCTCCCCACTCCCAGGTTCAGCTTCGTGATCGTGTGCCTCACTCTGGGCGTCCTGTCTTCCATCACTGAGCTGGAGGGCCTGCTGGTTCAGGTCGCAGTCTATCTGGTAAGGCCTGGGCATGCGCCGTCTCTTCAGTCTTCAGTTAAACACTTTATATGGTTTGACAAAACGAATTCTAACGTCTATAATTAGCAAGGCTATATCGCAGTATATCTGGTAAGGCCTGGGCTGCCCTATCGCTTCACTTAAACACTTGGTATGCTTTGTTAAAGCGGTTCAGGTCGCAGTCTATCTCGTAAGGCCTGCGCATGCGCCATATCTTCACTTAAACACTTGGTATAGTTTGACAAAGCGGATCTCTAACATCTATCGTTAGCAAGGCATATATCGCGCAGTATATCTGGTAATACATAGGACTGCCCAATCTCATCACTTAAACACTTGGTATGGTTTGACAAAACGGATCTCTAACGTCTATCGTTAGCAAGGCTATATCGTATAGTTTTTCAATTTCGCCATGACAATCTTGTTACTAAAACAGTCGCGATTTTGAGCCGTTCCATCATTGAATGGACTACAAAGTATATGCTGTGTGTCATGTTTATCTTTTCATTAACATAGCCTTGCTTGGATATCAGTCTCATTTACAAATGGACCTGACAATGCATGGACATTAATTTCTCAATCGACTTTTAAACCAACAAAACTGACACCTGAAATCACTCACTTCTTTTGTTTAGTTTTTATTCGTTAAAGTCAACCACTATCGAAAAATTGTGGTGCTGAAAGGGCCCTGACATCCCTGTCTGACAGCCATGTTGACAGTGATCCATGGTATTTATGCACGCCTCCTACCGAAAACTTATTTTTGTATTTCTAAATGTAACGGTTATGTTAGTAAATATGACTGACTGTCTAATTTATATGAACATATGAGTTACAAAAACAGTATAAAGTATATGAGTTTCCAAAGATAAACTTATTCAGGCATTTCAACTTTTATTATGATCCAGTAAGTAGGAACCCAAGAATCAGAAACAATGATTTCTTCACCCTTTAATAAAACAGAGTCCTTTTTGCCATTATTTATTGAGAACTGTGATAACATTTAGTCTTTTTTTTCTTCAAAAATTCCTTCAATTGTCGCTTGTCGTATTAAGTGAAACAGTTTGTTTTTTTCCAGTAACAATAATACCAAAACAAAAATGTACCTTTTCATGAAATAGGCGTTGTCTTATACACAGTGGGCCGTAAGTACAATTTCGCGGCTGCTGACAACTCGACGTAGAAATATGCGATAACGAAAACTTTCAAACCGTCGTACGTTACTGCGACCTTGTATTTTACAGCCCCTAGTTTGGGTCGTAAGTACAACCTCCCGGTAACTTACAACTCACTAAAATAAGCCTTCTTATTGGCAAAGATAAACCCATCCAGTCAACCATTATTATCACCCAGTATGTAGGAACCAATAAATCAAACAAAGTTCACTTCTTCACCCATTTAGAAAATAAATTATGTCCTTTTTTCCATAAAGTAAACTTTTCTCCCTAAGCGCTTTATTTTTCATTTAGAAATTTGTTAACATAGTATGTTTTTCAATAATGCCTCCAATATTCGCTTGTCGTAATTGGTGGAACAATTTGTTTTCCAATAATAATAATACCCCCCAAAAATTTACCTTTTCATGTCTTATACACAAAGAGCTGTAAGTACAACGTTGCGATTGCGTACAACTTGTCGTATGAACGGGCGATAAAGAAGACTTACGACGGACGTTACTGAGACGTTGTATTTATTGGTCCCTAGTTGGGTCATAAGAACACCGTCACGGTAGCCTACAACTCACTAAAATAAGCCTTCTTATTGGCATAAATATCTTAAGACGCGGCGTAAGCTTACAACAGGGTTGTACTTACGATGTGTAGACGATACACAGATATACAAAACTTTAAATATAAAACATCTTAACTTGTTATTTAGGACCACAGAAAGCTGTATATCTGATCTTAAAGCATGGATGACACAAAATAAGCTCCAACTCAATGAGTCAAAGACTGAAGTTGTTTTGTTTGGAAAGCCCTCCGACCTTAAAAAGACTGACAACCAGGTTTTGGAAATAAATTCAAGTTATGTTGTACCATCTCAAAAGGCAAAGAATCTAGGCATTATTTTTTTATCAAAGTCTAACTATGAGCGACCAAGTCAGTTCATTGTGTAAAACTGTATATTTTGAGATAAGCCGTATCAGTCTTATAAGAAGATTCCTACCAATCTGGTCAATTCTAACCGCTGGTGTCTGTGTGTTCTCCTTCCCTGTGTCCCTGTGTGGTCGGGTGGTCCAGGAGATAGTGATGTTGCTGTGGATCCTGGTGGAGCTGTGTTTGAGGGTGTGGTCGGCCGGCTGTCGGAGTCGGTACCAGGGCAAGACGGGCCGCCTGAGGTTCGTGCGCCGCCCGCTCTGTATCATAGGTGAGTGTTGGGGCATGGGGTTGTCATCTCACTCATAGTATCATTCTCTCTCTCAGTTTAAGTATATATCCAAGTCGTCCGCTCTTTATCATAGGTGACTCTCTCTCTCTCTCTCTCTCTCTCTCTCTCTCTCTCTCTCTCTAGGTGGGTGTCTAAGTACATTATGCAGTTGTTATGGGTCTGCGTTAATTTTTCCCCTGCTTTCTCTTCCTTTCTCTCAATGTCGCTGCCTATCTCTTTATGTGGTTCTGTCTAAATCTTTTTATGTTTCTCTCTCTCTCTTTCTCTCTCTCTCTCTCTCTCTCTCTCTCTCTCTCTCTCTCTCTCTCTCTCTTTCTCTCTCTCTCTCTCTCTTTCTCTCTCTCTCTGTCTAGGTAAAGATATCCAAGTGTATACATGTATAATGGGTGTGTGTTAATTTGTTATCCTCCTGCCTCTCACTTTCTCTCCTTGTCGCTGCTTATCTCCTTATGTGGCTCTGTCTATATTTTTTTTTCTGTTTCTCGCTCTCTCTCCCTCTCACTCTCTCACTCAATCACACTCTGTCACTGTATAACATCTAGATGTCTCTTTATTTCTCTCACTTCCTCTCCCTCTTTCTCTCTTTGTCTGTGTCTTTTTCTCTATCTAAATAATTCCACAACCTTCTTTCTATCTAGTTAGGTTTATATCTGTTTTTCCTCTTTCTTTCTTTATTTGTTTATGTGTATGGCTCTATCTTGGTCTCTCTATATCTTTTTTCTCTGTTCCTCTCTCTCTCTCTTTCTCTTTCTCTCTCTTTAATCTCACATCTCTCTCCACCTTTCTATTCCGCTCTATTTCTTTCTTTTTCTCTCTTCCATCCGTTTAATTTCACCTAGTTCCTTTTGCCCTCAGTCCCCTGTATTAGTTAGTCATCAGGAATAACATACTGAACTTTTCAGTAATGCTTTCATCCTCAGCTTCGTCTTCTATTAGTTATGGCTTCCTTCTCAGAAACTCGTCGGTTCGGGAAAATTCAAACTAAACATCTAAAGAAAACAAGAACGCCTTCTTGGGTTAAATTAAATTTCCATACATCTATGGGTTCCCTCTTTCATCTCCAATCAGTTTTTCGATAATGCATTTTAAATTTTATTTTTTTCTCTCCGTGGCTCCAGCTTCTATAAAATGTCTATTTATAATGTCAGGGTGTCAAGAGAAAAACGTTGAGGGAAGCTTTTAGATGGGTTGGTGACAGACAGTGAAGGAACGAGAGACGTAGGAAGTGAGTGAAAGAAACAAAACAGTGCGAAAAAAAAAAAGAAAAAAAATTTCGAAAAAAAGATGAGCAGACTGGTGAAGGAAAGTTTGGAAAATATGCTAGAATGAAAAGGAAAAAACGAGGTATTGCACGAACAAAAATTTTAATGTGAAATGTTGTAAAAGACTAATTCTTTCAATTATGTAAGCAAAAAATGCACACACAAAATATTGCATATAAATTAAGGCTTTGAATTTGAAAATTTAGCTATAAACACAAAACGATTTGTAATCCTACCGTGGTAAAGGAGTTGCTTAAAAATTAAATAGAAAAGAGAAAGGTAATTTATATCTTTGTTGTCACATAGTACATTCCAATTTGTTTATTTCCGTTTTTCTTAACCACAAATAAACAGACTGACTTGATGCATGTTATGCCGCTCAATGTCTACATGGCAGAATGTTTAAGTGTTAGATTTTGGTCTTGAGGCCCGTCCACAATATAGCGTATTTAGTGCTGGCGTTGGACGCTAAACGACAATCTTAACTCAAGACTCCCATACTTAGACATGCATTTTCCTCGCACTCCTTTTCTAACAGACTGTGAAGAAAATCGGAAATTCCTCAATCTTTGCTCACTTCTTCTGCGACCTCTCCAGATCTGTTGGGGACAACTTGACTTTCTTGGCTCTCGTGCTTTCTTCCAGTTTGTTTCAAACGCCCCGTCAATCCATTACCCCGTGAAGCTTTCAATTTGTCCTGGTCTTGCCAGTTGTTACGTTAAAAAAACCACAGAGCTCAGAAAACTCGTAAATACCGAATCCCAGATCAGAAAATAGGAATAATAGAATTCAAACGAATCGTGCTAAACATACTTTACAGGCTATTGGAAACAAAAACAAAGTTTATTATGGTGGGAAACTAGGAGGAATGTTTATCACTGCTAGATTCTCGTTTAACGTATTTTCGGAAAGGAAAAACAAAGCAAATTTAATACAGAAAATATAGTACACGTAATGACAAAAGAGATTTACGTTTGTCTTTGCATGCACAGATGAAAATTAATTAAAACATTTTAGTTATAAATACTTTTGTATTTGTAGTTTGTGATTAGACCTGTAGCTAGGATGTATTACAGAAAACCCAAAAATATTGATAAAATTGATATTAATCCACGAATAGCGTATTCATGTAGTATGTGTACAATGTTAGAGGAATAATAAATAAGAAACCAGTAGTAGCCGAATCAGACAGAGGCACACACTTAGAGACAGAAAATGGGACAGA
>RQTK01000057.1:225186-261198 GCA_003991915.1 Elysia chlorotica | reverse complement strand
GGAGGGGTGGGGGGGGGGGTAGACAGACAGGCAGGAAAAACAGATAAACAGGTAGTTAAATTGACAAGGATATCACAAGATAATGACAGTAGCGTTGACACCTAAATAGACAAAACATTTGACCTTGACTCAACAGTCTTCAAACAAATTTGCACTTTTCAACATTAAAATTTAATTTAAGACTAAACAAGTACAAAAAAATCTTTTTTGTTTGACATTGTTAATTCGAGTGTTACGGGGAAATAAGCTGGGTGTTCTTTTTTTTGTTTTGGTTTATTTGTTTTGTTTGTTTTTTTAAGCTACCAGAACAAACTATTATTACAGCATATCCGCTTAAAGGTTTTTAACTGTCTGGAAAAAATATACTTTATGAATTGTCTAGAAACAATCACAAATAAACAATAAACAAATTAATAAAATAACATCAATCTTTGCTTTCATTGAAACAGTATCAACTGGTTTTGAAATGAAAGAAATACACAAAATAAGTAATTAAAAAAAAATTACATTTCTTCATGTTGTTTATGACATTTCTTCAGGTACTAATAGTAAGTGAGGCAAAAAAAAATGAAAAGTAAAAAAAAACAAAACATAAAAAGTATAATAACCTATGCCTCAAATTCGATTTGTCCCTCTCAAATGTCATCCCAAATGAGTTAATGAGCATATTTATTTTTAGGTTGTTTTACACTCTACTTGCTTGTCGCATCAGTACATTAAGCCCACCTTCAAGGGGTCGACTGGCATCATTAGTAGAGTGTTGGTCTCCGAATCTGAAGGCCATTGGTTTCAAAGCCACTATCGATTGAAAATAAATGTATCCGTTTTAATCTGGTTAGGTTGATGCCAATAGAGTGTGACCGGCGAAGACAAAAAAAAGGTTTCCCCGCACTATTACTATGTGGCTGCACTTTAACTTGTCAGATGTGAGTTTTGGGACCCGTCCACAAGATAGTTGATACTGTGCATGTGCAGTACAATAATTTACAAACGAACTAACAAACAAAATATTCCCTCCAATATTGTTGCGTCCAGCACGTAAAAATGTCAGATGTTAGTTTTGGTATCCGTTCACAATAATAATAGTTTATAATATTGCTGATATTGGAAAATATGCAACAAACTCATACTTGAATTCCCGTGTTCCGTTCTTGTTGTGTGTCCCCAAGCACACGCCGGCCCCCAGGGCATGGTGTACATCAAACATTGAGTATGTGGTCTAGACTCCAGACCCGGGGCATTTCATTTTGTTCTGCAGATTCCAGAAGCATCTTCTCCTTTCTTATGGCATCGCATTATTGTTTGAGTAACACATCATACTGGCGCTGAGGCCTGTGGAATTTCACGGTTCTTGCTCTAATGGACGTTGGCAGGGGATATATGGAGGTGGATAGATAGGAGAAGAGGAAAGGGCAGAATAAAGAGACATAGAGGTATGAGATGGAAGAGAGAAAAAGAGAGACAGAGGGAGAGGGAGAGATAGGCAGAACAGGAGAAAATCGAGAGGCAGAGAAAAAGAATACGAACAGAAATAAACGCAGATACAGAGACATACTTGAAACAGAGAGAGAGAGAGAGAGAGAGAGAGAGAGAGAGAGACAGAGAGACAGAGAGACAGAGAGAGAGAGATAGAGAGGGAGGGAGAGAGAGAGAAAAAGGGAGATTAAAAGAAAAATAGATAGACAGAGAAAAATAAGTAGATGACACGAGAGTGACAGAGACAGATGAGACTGATAGGAACAGAAGCAGCCAGCTTGACTATTTATAGAGAAACACTAAGAGGCATATTAAAAGCACGGACATAAATACACGCGCATGGAGAGGCCGACTTGAAAAAAAGAGAGGGGGGGAGAGGGAGAGACAGAGACAGAGACAAAGACAAAGACAAAGAGAAAGAGAAAGAGAGAGAGGGAGATGGAGAGGGAGGGAGATAGATATAAAGGGAGATTAGGAGACAAATAGAGAGGCAGAGAAAAATAAGTAGATGACACGAGAGTGTCAGAGCCAGAGACTGATAGGAAGAGAAACAGCCAGCGTGACTATTTATAGAGAAACACTAAGAGACATATTAAAAGCACGGACAGAAATGCACGCACAGTCTTGACAAAGAGAGAGAGAGAGAGAGAGAGAGAGAGAGAGAGAGAGAGAGATAGAAACACACTGAGACAGAAATTCATAAACCCAGGCAGAAACAATAAATTAAAATATGAGAAAGAGTGAAATGAGTGAAGAAGAGTACAGAGACCTTATTGATGCGAAAAGTGTTTTCAATTTTATATAAGAAAATCAGTTATAGGGCCACCAGCTATTACGAAGCTCACCACTGGAATGCTAATAGTAATGTTTTCTACACTCTCAAAATTGAGAATTTCGCTAGGTTACAGAACCGCCACACAGTGCGCTTTTTTGTCTTGGTTTTATTGTTGCTTTAGCGTCCAACGTCAGCCTTTAATAGGCTATATTGTGAACGGGACGGGTCCTATGACTAACGTCTGACAGTTGTACGTTGTCACAGATGTAGTGCGAGATTACCATGACTCCGGTCACATTAAACTGACACCGACACCACCAGTAGGTGTCGAAATCAGAAAAAATACATTTTTTTTTACCAACAGTGGGTCTTGAATCGGGTACCTTCGAGGCTTCCAAAATAGCTGGCAAGATCACCGAAGTAGACAACAATATTCATTTATAGTCCAAGTGAATTATAACTTTTAAATTTTTAAGATCACTAGGATCATCCCTCGTTATTTTTTATAGCCTACGAAAGACATAATTATTGGGATGCTCAAAACGCTTAAAATGACACACCATGGTTTTTGTAATGGCTTCCATGTCATCTTTTGGTTATCCACATGCCACATTTTGCTATTGTGGATGGCTTCAAAAGTCATATTTGATGACCAATATGCTTCCTACTTCACTCTACCTTCCCAGAAGGCGTGGTAGCCCTGGGGTAAAGCATCAGCTTCCGACGCAGGAAGCCGTGGTTCGAGCCCTAGCGATTTTGCCCCCTACTCATTCGGTCGGTGTCAGTTTAATGTAACCGCCTGAAACAGGAGTCTTGGTATACCCGCCCTGTCTCGTGTGTAACAGCACATAAAATTGTCAGACGTCAGTCTTGGGGCCCGTCCACAATATGAATCATATATTTCTAATGTTTGACGTTAAACCCAACCCAACCCCTCTATTCCCCAGGGTATCCTCGGCTCAGGCTTTGCTCTCAAGGTGCAGCAGCAGCAGAGGCAGAAACACCTGAACAGGCGTCGCGTGCCCGCAGCCAACCTCATCCAGTGCCTGTGGAGATGCTACGCGGCAGACGAGCACTCTATGTCCACGGCCACCTGGAAACCTCACATGATTCCTTGCCCCAGCCCTACCTCGTGAGTTTTTGAGGTTTTTTTTATCTCCTTTTTATATGGAAACATAAAGACATAGTTTTTATTATTACACTACCCTACCTCGCGAGTTTTTTTTTTTTTATCTTCCTTGTTATAAGGAAGCATAAAGACACTACCCTACCTCGTGAGTTGTTGTTGTATATCTTCTTTTTTATGTGGAAACACTACCCTACCTCGTGAGTTCTGTTTGATCTTCTTTGTTCTATGGAAACATAAATACATGCACTATCCTACCTTGTAAGATCTTTTTTATCTTCCTTGTTCTATAGAAACATAACGACATACACAATCCTACCTCGTGAGTTACTTTTTGGTCTTCTTTGTTTTATGGAAATATAAAGACAGACACTGCCTTACCTCAGCAGTTCTGTTTGATCTTATTTGTTCTGAGGAAACACAAAGGCATACACTACCCTACCTCGTGAGTTGTTTTTTTTTTTATCTTCTTTGGTCTATGGAAACATACAGGCATACACTACGCTACTTTGTGAGGGTTTTTTTTAATCTTCTTTGTTTTATGGAAACATAAAGACATACACTATCCAACATCGTTAGTTTTTTTTATCTCCTTTGTTCTATGGAAAGGTCGGAACATTATAAAGACAGACAATACTATATAGTAATCAAACGTCTATGGAAACAAACATATTTTTCTATCTTTCAATTCAAAGATTCATGCAAGTGTGACATAAGAGTCCCGCACATCATGGGATACTCTCGCTAATACGCATAACTCTTGAAACCCTGCTATAATAATAATTATAATATACCAAGTGATACTGCAGGTAGAGCGTAGACTTTCTGAGCAGGAGGTCCAGATTCGAACCCGCTCTGGCGGCTGTGTTTTTTGTGTTTTTACCTCCTGGTTGTATAGTTGTCAGTATAATGAGACAGGTTAAGTTCAGGCTATCCCGATCCTGAGGCTCCGCCAGCAATACAGTCAATTTGCTAACGTAGACATAACGGGTATTTCGATCTACACTTTGATAAACAATGGCATAATCAGTTCCCTCAGAAATGGGGTTTTCTGACTGGTCATTGGCTACGTAAGTGTAGAACAGAGATAAGGTTAGATCCCAGTGCAGATTTGCTTACCTACCGTCTTGGTTCATTATATAGGCACCGTTTTCGCAATGTCTCTTGTATGAAATGCAAGGTGACACTACACTTAGTACGCGTTATTTTAGAAAGCATAATTTGCCTTGCCATTTTTTTGCATCGAGGATTCATTTTTCAACAACATTAAAAGTTTCATTGCACATTAAGGGATGTAAGTACAATGTCGCCGTGGGTAGCTGACGACGCCTCGTAGAACGTATTATTCTTTTATGGTAACGACACTTGTGAGCTACGGAGGTTCTATAATTAAACTTCTAGGGAAGTAACGTCTACCTAAACGTTCAAAGTACAATGAAGCCGTAGCTTACGACGCGTCCTAACACTTCTTATTCTTTTATTGTTACAACACTTTGTTGGCTACGTCGGTTATATAATTAAACCTCTAGGGAAGTAACCTTTTCCTATACGTTTCTTCTTCTCCTATTCCCCCTCCTTGCAGAGAGCGGACCCCCCGCGCCAACACGTCTTTCGTGAGTCGCTTCTCCACGCGACGTCGGGACCGCAGCTCTACCATGAACAGCCGAGACGGCAACGGCGGTACTAGTGGTGGTAGTGGTAGTGGTGGAGGCGGAGGAGGAGGAGGGTGTCACAACAGCAGCAGCAGTCACAACAGCAGCAGCAACCACGTGACCAACGGTAGCGGGGGAGGGGGAGGAGGAGGAGGTCTAGGAGTGGTTGCCCAGTCCCCAATGACTGCCAGACACCATTCCAGACGATCCGCCATTTCCGCCTCGGAAGAGGAAGTTCCAAACGTTCTAGACAGGTAAGTTGCGCATGCGCTATACTCGTTTTCTGTTTTTTCGTCTTAGAGAAGTGATCTTGTTATTATTTAGACAAATATTGTTTTTCCCTTGAGCATTTGTTAATATTGGCAGTACATTTCACAATATACATGAACAAGAGAAAGGGAACAGGATTACGTGTTTCTCTATAACTGCCGTTATGTTTGACACTCTCGGCCGCCGTTTATCTAAGTTGTTGTTCTTTTCCTACGGTACAGAAAACAATGATAAAGTATATATTTAGACCCTCTGGTAATATGCAATATTTAGGCATCTACCGCTGCTTACTCTTTACACCATGTTGATGGACAGAAACAGAAAGGTTGTAAATCTAGAGGGGTAAAAAATTGCGAATTATCATTATTATTTTTTTTTTTAATTCTTATTATGGGTATTTTTTTCATCATTCTACAGTGGGCTATTATTGGCAACCCAACTATCCTTACTAACAAAACTAATTATCCACGGGTCTGAGCCGATTAGACCTAGTGGTACAGGTTTTATGTTCTTCATTAAGACACCAGAAGTTGAAAAGGCAGCATAGGACAGCGTTATTTCAACGGATAATTGTTAAGATGTTTGAGTATTCTATGTCCCCCACTGTGCTGTGTGCATCTTAGATAACAGCATGCTGTTTGGCGCGTCTTTCATGAATAAGAATGATCCAGTTTGCGCCTTGTCAAATACTGCATTGTTATACAACAAGGCATTTAATATATTTGTATAGTAGGTCTTAGATTGTAGTCCAACTAACCTTATCAAATAAACGTGTACATGCAATGATTTTGGAATGCCTTTTAAGGGTCGGAAATTCAACGTTGTGACTAGATTACGATTCGCCCTAAGATATGCGTTTATAAAGGCTAAGAACAAGTTCGCAACTGCCGATCGTAAAGTGGTACTTACTTTTCAAGGTCTTGATTTTAGCCACGCTTGAGACAATAAGAAGAGTATTAGAGGACTAGTTAAATAAATCAAAATGGAAAAAAACGGTCAGAAGAATTTGGGTTTTTTTCTGCTCATAAGAGCTTTATGCAAAAGAACAAAAAAAGTCTTTGTGACAACATTTTGTTAACTTTGTTGAAGTGGCCCGTATTTAGAGAATCCTACCTATAACTCGGTACCAATTTCATATGTGATGTGTACCTATTTAGGCAGGCCCAGATCAGACATTCGCTTAAATATTTAGATGTCCATTTCATCGTTATTTGCCATTTTAATGAGAGCTACTTTTTTCATATGGTTCAAAAAGTAATAACACAATATTTATGTTATATATTTTTTAGTCATGGGTAATATTTTCCGTATGCTCAGATGATTTTTCCTTATTCATCTATTCTGTTTGTTTCTTTATTTGACTCTTTTTCTATGTCTGCCTCTCTATCTATTCCCCTCTCCCTCTCTCTCTCTCTCTTTCCCTCTCTCTCTCTCTCTCACTCTCTCTCTCCTTCTCCTCTCTGTCTACCTCTGTCTATCTCTGTATCTATATGTCTCTCTCTCTGTCCCTTTTCTGTCCCTATGTTTGTCAACACCATTTTCACCATTGTCATCGCTACTACAACCATCCTCCTCCTCCTCACCCTTCTTCTCTTCCTCATCTTCCTTCTCTCATGCAATGCTATGTTAAACCTGTCACTGAATTGGACTTGTAATAATGTTAAATGTATGATGACTTCATTAAAGGGTCGGACTTTTGAAGTTTAAAACAGCATGACTTTGAAGTGCATAGACCTTTGCGAGTGTTTGCTTCTATAAAACTAAAGACAATTAAGTGTTCTAAACAACAGCTCGTTAAAGGTATCGCCATCTCAGCTGTATGACATCCTATCTTATTTTTAAAGTTAAATCTCTTAGTGTTTAGTATTTCCGAAATATATAGGACAAAATGCTAGTGAGGTCAAAAAATTTTAAGGCCATGTTTATAAGGCTCCGCAGCTTCGCAATATTTACAGACGCACCCCGTGTTTCGTGTTTCATCAATGCATCGACCTCCTCAGTGTTTGAATTTTTATCAATTCTCTGCAGGACAACTTGATTTCATTCCTGTTTTGTTGCACAATTTAGATGCATCTTAACGCACTCGGTCTAGCGGCCAAGCCTGAAAACTTCGTGCCAATGTCATTGTGACCCAATTTTCGAATTTTTCGTTTCTCTCTATTTTTTTGTCTAATATTTTTCCCATTTTAGCTTTCATGGTAAATCTGTTTATTTTTTTATTTTTTTTAAATAAATGACATGAATGATTAACGTCATGTGTTTGTCCAGTGTTAGCTGCCGATGATTCTTGTTATGTGACTGAAGCCAACTGAGAATGATAAATCAATGTCGCACTCTTAGGGCTCAAACACACACTGGTGCCGATTTTAGCCGGACGTGTTTTTGACGGACGAACTTCAGTGGAGTGACGGGTCCTCGCTTAGTGGGCGTGCGATATGCATCTTAGATCTATGCACAATATTGACTATCTTTTTATTTAGCCCACTGAGCGATGGAGAAAATAGAGTCCCTTATATTGGAGCTACCAACCATATGCTTAAGGTGCAACTGTATGCATTATTTTTGGTATAATTATATTTTTACACTTTTTGCATAAATTTGCACAATTTTATATAAATTTGCGCACTTTTTTGCAAAAAATAATATGTAAACTTTTCCGGTATAAACCCATACACTTTTTTTTGGCAGAAATGTGTACAGTAACTTTTTGGCATAAAATTTGTACTTTTTTGTGCCATAAATTTGTAATCTTTTTTTTTATTATTAAATTTGTACACTTTTTTTTGCAAAAAATCGCACACCTTATAGCATAAATTTATGCACTTTTTTGGGCATACACTTGTATACTTAAACGGATGGTTGGTGTAGCAGTTATATTATTATAATCATAATATTATTATTAACTTCAAGTACCTTCGAGTTCGTTGGAGACACTTGTATAAAGGCCGGCGCCATGTTTGAGCTCTGTTTGAATTTGACCGTAACCCCAGTAGAATGAATGAAGTGACTTTGCTAATGATGATTGTCTTGCCCTTGTTTGCCTCATATTATAATCATAATATTATTATTAACTTCAAGTACCTTACGGTTCGTTGGAGACACATGTATAAAGGCTGGCGCCATTTCATGTTTGAGCTCTGTTTGAATTTGGCCGTAACCCCAGTAGAATGAATGAAGTGACTTTGCTAATGATGATTGTCTTGCCCTTGTTTGCCTCCCTCCTCCTCCCCCTCCTCCTCCTCCTCCTCCTCTCTCCTCAGCCTGGTCAATCGTACCTGGTAAGTGACTGCATTTTTCTCCGTACTGTGGGTTTTTCATCCTTCCCTCTCTCCTTGCCCTTCCTATTATTTGACATCCGTCTACCTACCTATACCCCTCACCATTTTTTGTGTGTGTGTGTGGAAATTTTCTATTGACTTAAGCTTAAAAAGTCTTCCTGTTTCTATTATACATCTAATTTTTTTAAACATTCATCGCTTGTTTCTTTTTTCATCCTTGGACATACGTATAAAGCCCTTTTAAATTAAGTTAATGCATTTTGAAATTAAACGGTTTGAACCAAAGAACCCTTCTTTATTGTGTTTTGTTTATCCGAAATTACTATGAATAATGCAAACAACAATATACTATTATCTTTTCTTTTTTTTTCAAAATAATTTTCGATAAATTGATATTATTTTTACAAAGATAAAGTGAATTTACACTTTAAAAAACGACTCAGTCTGAGATATCCCAGTAGATCAATTTACAGTTTCAAAAATATTTTTTTTCCAATTGGATAGTTATATCAATCTTAATACATAATTTATCAACCCAAAATTTAAATAATCTTTATAAACAATCCATTTTCCTCGACATCCAACCTATTATTTTTCTTTTCCTCTATCTCTATAAATTTTATGTTTACCATCTGTACTGTCAGCATGTTCCCATCTACTCCTCGCCTGCATGAAATCTGTCGAATGGTTCTAGTCTTACCTCATTATGCCTGCACCCTAATTGTCAATTTCTTACTGCAAGTTCATTGTCTCCCTAAGGCCAGAGTCAGACTGACGCTGGTGCCTGGGGTGGGGCTGTATGAAGCCCTCTTGTACTTTTTTAGCCTCGTTCTGACTGCGCAAATAAATACAAGAAGGTTTCATAAAGATCCCCCAATCCAGCCACAGCCCCACCCAAGCCACCAGTGGTAGTCTGGTTTTGGCCTTAAATTTGCTTCAGTTAGGAACAAGTGGCAAATGATTCCATGACATAATTAATATAAAATATAAATGGTTCTACATTACGTTGCTTGTTAGGGAGAAACAACACATTTCTATTTAGCAATGATCCAAACATTCGATTGCAGTAGATAGCTTCCAACATTAGGAAAAATAAAAATTATATTATTGCATAAACAATGGAATGGAAACATGTACAAAAAAAACGTTTGCTTTAGTATTTTTCTTTTTCTTTTTGTTTTGGAACTCACGGCTTGTACGTGTGACGCCCTTTCTCCGCCTACCGCAATTCCCGCCTTCGCCGTCAGTTTGCAGTTCAAGCATGAATAATCTCCTAGTTAGAGAGTTCACAGTTAGTGAAATAGTTTGTACGCTTTAAACAGTTTTTTTTTTTAATTTGTTTTATCTTATATTTGTTGTGTAAAATAAACAAGCTAAAAACAGGTGTAACGGATAGGAGATAAAAAAGATAGATATGTAGTAACCAATAGATAGGTAGACAAAATAGACAAGTACATACAAGGAGAAATAGATAGGTAGATATATAGATAGGGACATACTTGCATGCATAAATAGGGAGGTCATAATTATGTAGCCAGGGGCATACATGGATAGATAAATATAATGGATGTATAGATATAAAAATGATTTAGATAAATAGGTAAATATATAGAGGGATACATACATAAAAAGAGATAGATGTATAGGTGTACATATTATAAAATAGAATAATTAATTAGGTGAGATTTAATCTGACTAGTTTAAAGATCGGTTGTGAACTGGTGATCGCAATAAATTATTTGGATTCGCAAATCATTGCCTTCCTTATTATTTAGAACAAAATTTTAATAGTGAAATAAGCTTGACACTACACAGCTTAATGCTATACTAGGTTTTTTAGGGCATTCCCAAGAATACACTACACGGTGACAAGTTCCCAATTTTCCCAAGAATACACTACACGGTGGCAAGTCCCCAGAACAAGTTAATTGGGCTTGGCCTTTAGTCTCATAACACAATATCGATTTTGGCCCGTGTAATAGAAGCACGACCACCTGATTGGGTATCGAACCTGCAACTTTTTGTGTTAGAAGCCGCGTTCCAAATCGTTGGACAACTCGTTCTAGTTCAGTTAACATATATAGTTTGAGACATTTGAATATTCCTAGTGTTGTTTACATTGTGTGGAGTCGTTTAAACTTGAAATCGATAGAGAAAGTTCCAGATCTTTAGATATAGCTCTACCTTTCTAGATCTTTTAATTTGGTATGCTCGCATGCAACCTTTCATATTTTGGATCCTTTTATATTGTGGGCAAGGGATGGATAAACTGTCGTTTGGTTTGTTTTGGTTTGGGTTTGTTTGTTGTTGTTGTTGTTTTTACACGGCATGGTTTGTCATTTTTTGCATGCATCTTCTTGCTGGACATAAACAATGTGGAGTTTACCCACACACACACACACACACACACCCACACTCCCAAACCCCGTCCACTTGTTTGCGCATGGCACTTTGATTTGCTTGACTTCCTCTACCGGTTATGTATTGCTTCCGCCTAATGCATTGTGGGTCGTAGGACTACAGTATCTTGTAGAAAGATATTTCTATTAACAGCAATCTTTGCTTGCACATCACATGTATTATCTTCGTGGTTGGACAATATTGGATAGGGATCAACTTATACATATTTATGTGTTTGTCATTACTTATATTCGGAATTTATTTAAGTAGACTTTTAGAGTTACAATATTCTTATGGTAAAGAAATTAAATTTCTTCTTTAAATAAATATTCTCGTAGTTTGAATCGTTGCTTTATATATTTTAAAAGGGGTTTACTAAAGCTATCATAGGTTTAAAATAGTTGTTTTTCTGTGTAACTTTGTAGTAAATATCCAAAATGATAAATATTAGCAACAATATTACTATTGAAATAAATTTGTGGCATAGATTACTAATCAGAACACTTTTTTCCCTTTTGGAGTTCTTTTATATTTTTTTTCTATACAAACCAGCTGTTGATCGCTTTGTTTTTTTTTTGTATGTCTAAATTTTAATATATATTTTTCACGTGTATTCGTTGATTTTTACTGTATTCATTTCTCCTCATTTTTTTTCCAAACTTGTTGTTTACTTCTCTGTCCAAGGTGTTAAATGCACAGTTTAAAAGCTGTATTATGTTCCTTCCTTTCTGTGGATACTTGGTGTCGTTATGTTTTTATTCTTTCAATCGTATTGTTTCTATTATCTTTAAGGTTTCCAGTGTCTGTTGATGTTCATAAAATATAAAAATATAAAAAGCCAAATTGTAATTGCTTTATACTTCGTCAAAACGAAGTAAAGGTCCAAAGATATATTGTATGTAGGAGTTAATGGAAAAAATATTTTGTCGATTTAATATTGACCAATATGTTGGCAGGCTCTATAGTGCGGGGAGTCCAAAAGGGGGTACAATCTGGCTCGATGGTGAGGAAAGAGGGGGGGGGGGGTAATGAAATACTCCAGACCTAGAATTTACTAGTAAAAACAGATATTTGTCTCGTCTGTTGCGCAGCATCTCAGACCAAAATTCAAATTTCCATTGATCTGAGCAGCATCTTAGACCAAAATTCAAATTTCCATTGATCTGATTGAAATTTATTTCTCCCTTTTCGTTCATTTCATTATGTTCTAATAGTGGTTTTCCGATTCTAGATTTAATTCTTTAGAAAACGAAACGAACAAAAGTTATTTACCACATGTTTCTTATGGTCTTTTTGTGCTCCTACCCTAACCTTGTTATGGAAATAAGTCTTTGAATTTACTTGGTCACCAGCTGATTTGATTCCTTTCGCGTTTCTGCGCCAGACATGTTGTAGATTTCCAGTATCTCTATAGACGAAGGGAGAGAATTATCTCCCTCTCTCCGGGTTTAACGTCTCCTAGGTTCCCCTGGGGGATCCTATACGGCGACAATGGTTTCCAGTATGGCTGCAGGTGGTCTAGTTATAGATCGGTCGCCCTAAACTTAAAGCTCTTAGTAACTTGCAAATGGAGGGTTCAGGTTTCTTATTTTTTAATATTACCACTGTACGCATTTAAAGGTCGAATATTTTAACACGATGAATATAAAATTTGGGTCCAAAGCAGTTTGATGTTAAGCATGACTTTTTAAAAGCAGAATGCTGATCACAAAATGGAACGGGAATGAACACATTTTTCTTCAACAAGGAAAATAATTCCCTATTTCTACTAAGTATTTTTAATATCACTTTGGGTTTCAGTCTTGAAATATTTTTATCCTCTTGCTCAAAACTTTTTTTTTTTAATCTCGGAATTTCATCACCAATTTTTGGGGAAGGCAATATTCCTATTTTATAAATCTGAATTGTCCTTATCCTGCGACATAAACAATTTAGCACCGATCTATACACAAAGTCTTCTTTTTACTTTTTGTTTTGTATTTTGAGTTATGATGCCTATCTCAGTTATCATATAACGATAAAATGTTAAGAAGAATATGACACATAATTTTTAGCGCTCTGCGAGAGACAGTATAAAACTCAGAACGCAACCAAAACAAACAACAACAAAAAACCAAATCACAATTTCAATATATGTTCCCTTTTTTTACAAGTCTTTGGAGTTTGACCAATGTTTAACCTCGCTGTCCACTCCACAGGAGCCACCTGAGTCTGGCTACTGGTCTGTCTGAACAGAGGCTGCACCTGGACTCACTGCCCTTCAAGAAAGAGAACTCGGTCTCCTCCATAGGAAAAGAGTCAGAAGGTACAGGTAATATCATTGTTATTTAAGGTTTGTACTGTTAAAAGCCTTGTCTTTAAGGTTTGCACTGGTGGTATCCTTGTTTGTTTTAGGATTCATACCGTTAACAACTTTGTCCTTCATGTTTGTACTGGTGATACCTTTGTTTGTTTACGTTGTGTACTGTTAACAGCCTTGTCTTTAAGGTTTGTACTGGTGGTACCCTGATTTGTTTAAGGTTTGTACCGTTAACTGCCTTGTCTTTAAGGTTTGTATTATTGGTACACTTGTGTATTAATGTTTGTACTGGTGGTACCCTGATTTGTTTGAGGTTTATACCGTTAACTGCCTTGTCTTTAAGTTTTGTACTGGTGGTACGCTTGTTTGTTTAAGGTTTGTACTGGGTGATAACCTTATTTGTTTAAGGTTTGTACCGTTAACAACCTTGACCTTAGGTTTTGTACCGGTAACGCCCTTATTTGTTTACGGTTTGTACTGGCGGTACCTGTGTTTGTTTAAGGTTTGTACCGTTAACACCTTTGTCTTTGAGGTTTGTACTGGTTGTATCCTTATTTGTTTAAGGTTTGTACTGGTGGTACCTTTGTTTGTTTAAGGTTTGTACTGGGTGGTTGCCTTGTTTTTAGGGTTTGTACTGATGGTACCTGTGTTTGTTTAAGGTTTGTTTCGTTAACTGCCTTGTCTTTAAGGTTTGTAGTGGTGGTAAGTTTGTTTGTTTAAGGTTTTTACTGGGTGATACCCTTGTTTGTTTAAGGTTTGTACTGGGGGTACCCTTGTTTGTTTAAGGTTTGTACTAGTGGTACCTTGTTTTATTGAAGTTTGTACTGGTGGTACCCTTGTTTGTTTGAAGTTTGTACTGGTGGTACCTTGTTTGTTTGAAGTTTGTACTGGTGGTACCCTTGTTTTCGCTGGTTATGTGTTTATTACAGGTTTAAACAAAATAATATTTTTGTTTGTTTAAAGTTCGTTAAGTCAAAACCATCGTTTGTTTAAGGTCCTTACTGGGTAATAACTTTCTTTTGTTTAAAATTTATTCTTGTATTTTATTTTTGTTTCTTTGTAAGCAACAAAATATGGTCGTACTAGCGCCTTTTACTAGTCTTGTTTTGAGTTTCAAACTAAAAAATATATTTTTGGGATGTTTCAATCAGTTAAAAACACACCCTTTTTTGTTCTCCGTCACACGATAGTAACAATCCTTTGTATATATCTAAAAATAATATAAATGAAGATAAATGCATTGTTGTTCTTACGGGTTTGCTTTATACTATTATTTATAGATTATGGATTAAAAATTATTCTAACCACAAACCCTCTTTCTCCTCTATAAACTCAGTAACCGGTTTAGCGTTGGTTTCCAGTCTGGGGCTATGTAAATGAGTCGGTTATTTGCCAGGGGGTTCTGGTACTCGGGCTAACAAATTGAATCACAGAGATTTTTATATCGATCTTAAAACGATGAAAAAAACAAAACAAAATAAAATAGTCCCCTTGGTGGCTGTGTGTTTTGCATGTTGGTCTTTTTGCTAACTGGTATTTTGTTTTGTGTTTTTTGTTTGTTTGTGTGGGTGGGGTGTTTTATTTTTATTGTTGTTTTGTTCACTGGGTTTTAACTTCTTTTTTTTTTCTTTCTATGAAACAGTGATTTTACATTTTTGACATATGGTTGTGACTTTGTTTACACTAGAATCCGTGATTTCAATGTTGTTTTTGTCTATATTTAGGCACGAACAATATTGTGTGTAGGTGTACGTTAGTTAAATTTAGAGCAAACGTTCATATTACTTCTTCAAAGTGACTGATCGATGGTTAACTAATTTTTTACTTGAATAAATGGTTCCGGTGAAGCGATCAAACAATTTTACTTCATTCTCCGTTTGTTATTGTTTTTTTGTTGTACATGAACCCCAGTGGAGCGTAGGAGACGTTAAGCCTAGAGGGTCTGAGAGAGAGAGAGAGACTGAGAGATGAAACTGAGAGAAAGAGAGACAGATTGAGAGAAAGGAAGAGAGACTGAAAGAGAAAGAGAACGAGAACGAGATAGAGAAAGAGAGAAAACTGAGAGAGACTGAAAGAGCGAAAGAGACTGAAAAACAGAAAGAGAGAGAGAGAGAGAGAGAGAGAGAGAGAGAGAGGGAGAGAGAGAGAGGGAGAGAGAGGCTGAGAGAGAAAAAGAGAGAGAGACTGAGAGAGCGAAAGAGACTGAAAAATAGAAAAAGAAAGAGAGAGAGAGAGATAGAGAGAGGCTGAGAGAGAGAAAGAGAGAGAGAGATTGAGAAAGAGAGAAAAAACTGAGAGAGGGAGAGATAGCGCAGCTCATTTAAGATTCAATTTAATGAATGCATATATGTACAAAAACAAAGTGCAGTTTTAATGTATCACCGTTACATACAGTGCACATCCATTTTTATAACCTATTCTATCTAATTTGTTTTCTGTTTTGTAATATCAACATCAGATCTAGAGATAATATCAAATTAATATCTTTTTGTTCTTACATTTTGTCTACTTATCTTTTACTAATATCTGTTTGCTTTTGTGGTGTATTATGTGTCGGTGGTGGGTCTCTGGCGAAAAGAAGAATTAATTCACTTTAATTCTCTTTCTGAACGAGGTCTAACCGAGGCCTCCATAAGTCCGGGTCAAGTCACCGAAACGTTTGGAGTTAACAGTAGCTGCAGGATAGTTGTCCAACGTCAGCACTAATTAGGCTATATTGTGGACGGGTCCTAAGACTTGCGTCTGGCAATTATAAGTGCTGCCATTCACAAGACTGGACATAGAATGCTCTGACTCCAGTCACATTAAACTGACACTGATGGGGAAGCTGGTATTCTACCCCAGGGCTACCGGCTTCCGACGCAAAACGTCCGTAGTTCGAGCCCTGGCGATCTCGCTCTCTACTGATTGGGTCGACGTCAATTTAATGTCACCAACTGAGACAGGAGGCATGGTATCCCCGCCCTGTCTTGTGTTTGGCAGCACATACAATTATCAGATGTCGGTCTAGCAGCCTATACACGATATAGCCAGTCCACATAATGCTGATATTGGATTTTAAACCAACTCAACTACAACTACAACTGAATCTTCTATTGATCGATGATATATTATTGTGTTTGATCTGCGCCATTGATATTGCCATAACTTCACCAAAGCGGTACATGTATAGCTAACTCAATAAGGGCTCATGCACTACTAACCCTACCTTGATTTATATCCTGATAGCGTATTGACTTTCTGTGTATTGATTCTGGGGGAATCCCCGCTGGGATGCGGTGTCATCTGATCTGCCTCATTGGGTTTTACTAGTCAAGGGGTATGGGATAGAAGTAGGGGGAGGGAGGGGTCAATCAAGCAGGAAAATAGGTTGATAGGGAAAGGAGAGGGAGAGAGAAGGAGAATGAGGGAAAAGAGTAAGAAAGTGTGGAGACAGAGAGAGAAGGAGAATGAGGGAAAAGAGTAAGAAAGTGTGGAGACAGAGAATGAGAGTTAGACTGATGCAGTGAGATAGAGAGGATGGGGGTATAGGAATAATGAGAGAAGAACAAAGAGAAAGAGAGAGAGAGAGAGAGAGAGAGAGAGAGAGAGAGATAATCCAGCTGGTAAAGAAGAGTACAAGCAAAGAATAAATAGAAAAACGGGAGGGGGGTGAGAGTGAGAGAGATTAAAAGAGACGCTGATACAGTGAGAGAGAGAAAGGGAGAGAGGTGGAGGATAGAAGCAGTGGGAGAAAAACAAATAAAGTTAGCGAGAGAGAGACAGGGAGAAAGAGACAGAGACAGGCAATGAGAGAGAGAAATAAATTTAGTAAATATGGTTTAGTGCCATTTTAAATTGATTATTATTAGATTGACAACATTACCTTGGTAAAAAAAAGTTTCGGTGTAAAAAAAAAAATAACCGAGTAAATCAATCAAAACAATCTAAAGCCAATTACTACTACTTTTTTTTCAAAACCTCTAGAAAAATTTTTAGGAGATGGGCATATCAATCAGAGATAGAGGGCGAGAGAGAAAGAGAAAGAGAGATAGAGACAGAGAAAGAAAGAGAGAGAGAGAAAGAGAGAAATAGAGGTATGATTAAATAGAACGAGATGTAAGTAAACTAAAAAGAGAGAGAAAGAGAGAGAGAGAGAAAGAGAGACCGAGAGAGAGAGCAAGAGAGACAGACAGAGAAAGAGAGAAAGAAAGAGGGAGAGAGGGAGAGTTATTAAGTGGGCATGAGATTTATAGCAGCCAACCATAATTAGTACAATTGGTGGGTTCTCTATTGTCAAGTGGAAGAAAAACGATCAAAGGAAGACAATGATAAAATCTGCAATTCTACACAATTAATTGTTATGCCCCTTTCAATATTCAGTTGGAAAACAAGTGTGTACTTTCCTGATCCTAGTTCCCTTTCTGCTACCCCCACTATCTTTATTAAATAAATGCCCTTCCATGCCCCCCCAATCTCTCTCTCCCTCTCTCTCTCTCTCTCTCTCTCACTCAAAAGTTTGAGGGTGAATCTTCATATCTAACACAAACCCTTATCAATAATGAGTCAGTACGAGACCATCATAGTATTAAAATGATCTTAATGTCTTTTTGCTTGTTCTTTTTTTGTTGTGTTTTTTTTTTTTTGTGTATGCATTGATAGCTTGTGTCCTGGAATCAAATTTCCGTCATCTGGAAGGAATTATATTTTACCAAAATTATTTCCCATTTGATGGAGACATAATTCACGTTCACTAATTTTAACAAAGGCGCGATTGTGTGATTTTGTAGTAAACATATTTCCATACGCGTGCCTTAATTTCTCTAGAATAAGACGCTAAGACAGACCCCTTAACATTACGCACCCCTCTGAAGACAGTATTGTTTTATTGTTACTAACCCTTGGCAATATTGAAACTCTCTTCTTGAATGACTCTTCTGGAACTCAAATTACTAAAAAAAAACTCAGTGTCTATCTCTTTTTCTTTTGTATTTGCGCACCATATACTTAAGTCTGTTTCTACCGAATCGGTAATTTCTTTGATTAAAGTACTTGTAAAACTAGTCAACCACGATTCCTGCTTGTTAAAAATGTATTTTATTGATTGCTTGATTTAAACAAAAATTAATTTAAAGCGCTTTGAGAAACACTATGGGAAAGCTGATACATATATACACTTTATTATTATTTTGTTCAAAAGGTCAAACTTGTTTTGGTCCTTCATTCCTCCCCACAGAGGAGCTTGACCTTTCACCCCGCCTGACCCAGCTGACGGAGCAGCACAAGAAGGCCATTCGGGCAATCCGGAAGATCCGCTACTTCGTCTCCCGACGGAAGTTCCGCGAAGCGCGCAGACCCTATGACGTGAAAGACGTCATCGAGCAGTACTCGGCGGGTCACGTGGACATGCTAGGCCGGATCAAAAACCTGCAGGGGAGGTAAGGCAGTTGTTCTTGTTGTTGTTGAGTTGGTTTAACGTCCAACATCAGTATTATATAGGCTTTATTGTGGACGGACCCCAAGACTGACCTCTGACAATTTTATGTGGACCATCGCCGATTTTACTGACGTTTGGTAATGTGCGGCTTTTTTGAAGGTTTTGTTTTTGTTTGAAAAGAATAAGAATTGTACATAGAGAGGAAGAGAGTCAAAGACAGAGACAGAGGGGGCGGAGAGACAGAGAGACAGAAAGGGACAAAGAGAGAACAAGAGCGAAATAGAAAGATAGGGTTTAAAACCACTGTAGAAGACAGAAGATAACGTAAGAAGCTGAAGTAGGGTCACAAAAGAAAGAAAGTAATAAAGAAAATCAGAGAGAATCCAATTATATCCACACTAAATCATGTACAACTGACCTTATACTTACTGAATATTTTACAGATACACGTACCCCAAAAAATCCAACATATCAAAGTTGGCTGCTGTAATATGTCCCTAGTTTCAGGTCATTCTATTGTTTCTTACTTCAAAGACTGCCATCACATATTAGTGCATATACATGTATCACAATTTATGTTGCGAAACCTAGAGTCTATCATAATCATTTTGTGTAAAGGGTAAACGCTTTACTATCGACCAGAAACGACATTCCAAAGCCCTCAGTTCCAAATACCCAATACAATAATAAACATCGCATACACGGAAATAAATAATTTGTAGAAACCTGTATCCTGTAACTTGATCGAATTTCCTTCGATCTGCGATAACTTCAAAGCAATAGCAATACTGTTTTATTATTGTTGTATTTTATTGCTTTTTGTTTGACTTACTTTTCAATTTTATCATTACAACAGGTTGGATCAGATTCTTGGCCGTCAGGGAAGCAAAAGCAAAGATGTGTACGAGTCGAAGATCTGCTTGGCTTCCAGAATCGTCAAAGTTGAGAGACAGGTGCAGTAACTATTTTACTATTTATATTTACAGCAATTATTTTGTTTAGTTTATTAGTAAAGAGGAAGTTCCAGGTGAGGGTTTTTACATTGATTTCTATACAAACATGTCTGACAGTAAACCTCGCTCATCCTCCTGTAAGTCCACTTTTCATTATTGGCGGTGGATAAAAATAATACATGGAAGACCCGACGAAGCTTCAGTCGCCCAAGCTTACGAGACAGTCCAAGATGGAATATCGAAGATTAAATTGAAAAAAATACTTGAAAAGAAAACAGGAATTATAAAATACCTCAAGCCTGTGTACCAAACCTGGAAGTAATCAAACTTGATAATTATATAATAATATGCATTAGGTTAAATTTCAGCAGAAATACCGAAAAAGAAGAAAAATAGTTATGATATGTTGATATAAGCACAAAAAACTTAAAACGACTGTTCTTAGTCAATGAGATTTGGTGGGTTTTTGGCACTATGTGTATTTACCTGCTAATGTCGACTGTTATTTCTTTGCCTGGTATTTCTGATTTAATACTCTGACAGAGTGCAGTATTTAACGCAATACTTGATAAGAGCTTTTCCTTTTCTCTTCATGTTTCTTTATATATTGTCTTCCTGTTACTTTGTCTTTTTCAATAGTATGGCTTTATTCCTTTCCTCCCTCCATACCATTTTATACTTATTTGTCAATGTCTCTCTTCTCTGCTGTGTGTCTTTCTTTATTCATCTATCTGTCTGTCTGCCTGTATGTATATGTGTATGTCCGTCTGCCTTTCTGTCTATCTCGTAACGTCTTTGCATTTTAAATCAACCCATCCTAGATACATTAAGTGAATTTTAAGTATTGAATACACGAGACAAAGATGGCGAATTAAAAGACTAGTTATTCTATCCTTTTTGTCTTCAGATTTATTATGTGGATAATTAGCATTGTCATTTAATAATGCCAACGATTCATAGATGCCATTAACTCTTTTAAAAGCCTAATACTAATTGAAGTCAAGAAGTTTCATTTTTTTACTTATGATGTGACCACATACTGTTTGGCCTACAGTTCAATTTCTTTTAATGGCTGATTCATTCCAACTTTTGTTTTGCAAGTGAAGCACATTAAATGCTATTATCACAAAAACTTCAAAATACAAAGATAATTCGTCCCGTGAACAGTGTAATTACAAACAAATCCAAACTAGCTTCGTGGTTTCCATAGAATTTAATAGTAAGCAAGATGCAAGTATATGGCGTTGATTTCAAATCAAAACTTCTCATGAAGTGGGAAAAAATCAGATACCGTGGCTTTCTTTATGGCTATTAAGAAAGTAAAAACCAAATGTATTAATATACTGTTGTTCCCTTCTAGGTTGATGACATAGAAACGAAAGTGGACCTTCTGGTTGACATGTATAAAGAAGACAGAAAATTTCTCCTCACTCACATCCAACACATCTACAGCGGTGTCGCCCCGCCCACAAATCCACCTCAAGCCCCGCCCCCTAGCGGACCAAACGTCACAACTGAAACGTCAACGTCAGGGAAAAAGTCTCTGACTGGCTTCAAGCCGAGGCCAATATTGATTGACAAGCAGTTCACAAGCGAACCGGCCACGCCCACTGGGTTTGTGACAGGGGGCGGGGTTGGCGGGGCGCGGCTAGGGGCACGTCCCGGCATACAGAGAAACCTCTCTGATCTGAGCCAGCGAATCAAAAAGCGCGTGACGTACAGGGGGCTGTCCCAGCACCACCACGACCCGCCCTCTCGAGCCCAATCTGCCGCCTGCTTCCCAGTGTCCAGTCTTCCTCCGCCCCCCTCAACCTCCCCGACGACTCTTGTCGGCGATAGCTCCTCCCTCCCCGCTACCGCAGGGGATACCACAGCCAGAGTATCTCCACCACCGCCTTCACCCTCAGCATGTGTGCATCATCAGGCCCACTTGCCAGGCCACGTGACAGGGTCAATCCCAGGGGCTACAACCCAACATAGTACAGCGAACTCCCCGCCCATCCCGCCCAAACTCCCGCCCCCCATCACGAACACCGTGACCACAACGTCCCCCAATCTTTCAGACCGACCCTCTCACCTGAGCAGCCTACAGACCAGTCCATCGAGCACCTCCCAATTCCAGTACCCCACCCCAGGCAATGCGTTGACTGTCCACAGCCAGATGGGGGGACAGCTGGATCCAAACGCACCACCATCTTCTCCTCACCAAAGCCCGCGCTCGGTGTGTTCTGATAGAGACGCGGACCATGAGAACCTAATCTCCTTCACCTATGACAATTGTCAAGGTCAGGGCCAAGGTCAAGGTCAAAGTCAAGGTCAAAGTCAAGGTCAAAGTCAAGGTCAATATGACGCCGTATTTTATGCAAAAGAACCGCAAACTGCTCATTTCAATGACGACAATGGGCATTTTCCAAACTTACAACACCAGCAGCAGCAGCAGCAGCAGCAGCAGCATCAACATCAAGAGTGTTTCGAGTCCAGTTTAGAACACAGATCTATGAGTCAAGGCCTACAGTGCCAGCACTCTGTCCCACACCCCCACCACAACCACCAACACCCGCACCACCCCCAGCACCCGCCGCCTGGGTCAATGCTGAGCTCGCTGATAGGAACCTCCCTGGCCACAGTCACCGAGCAGCGAAGCACGGACTCGGACAGCGGTCAGTACCTCTCGGACACTTGCCAGTCGTCCCCCTCTCGGCCGCCCCCTTCCTCAGTCGGACACACAGACGACGAGGGCGGCGACGCGGACAGCAAGGGCTTCCCGTCTCCGGCCCGCCGTCACGTCACGTTGGGACTCTCACACTCGGAGCCGTCTCCCCGCTCGGTATCGTTCCACGACGTAACAGCATCCGGGCCGTTACAGGAACACGACGGGAGACCGCTATCCCCTCCCCAATGCTCGGCTGATTCCGTATGTTCGGAAACCTCGTCCAATCACGAAGACGAATCCGCTCCTTTCCTTCCCGCCTCGGACGACCACGCCCACGACCATGCCCACGACCACGAACTCGACCAATCGCACGTCGTGAGACCTCAGTCATGTGACACGAGCGGGAGATCGGGCCTTCCTCGGCAATCTTCGGAGGTTCTGACGTCACCATCCACCACATCTTCCCAGGCCAGCCTTTTGACGGACTCCAGGTCTCACATTGCCAGGGGCAACAGCCAATCAAATGCGTCCTTTTCCCCGGACGCTCTGTTTGATGAGAGAGAGGCGTCTTTTGCGAGGGAGGGTGCGGGTTCAATATCTTAACCCAAAGACGTGCTGGTTTTACAACTTGGATGCAAGACTGTACACACCTCAACGGAATAATTATTTCACTCAATTATTGTGAGTTTGTCTCAGAAGAAAATGACCCTATAACCTCCATGTATGGGGAAAATTGTGTGCTTCTGTCCTTGCGTTTTTATTTTGTTTCTTCCTTGGTTTGTTTATTTATTGGTTCAACGGTTCTGTAAATCTGTTGTTGTTTTCTTAGGATACATTTGTTTGATTGGGCTTAAAAGATAGCATAATGAACTGAAGAAATATACCTATGTTTGGGTTTGTATTTAGAGATCTTCACAAATTAATCTTAACCATTTCATAAACATAAATTTAAACCGTTCAAACTTTCGCAGTTAGTGAGACTTCTCTTACTCACCTATTCTTTGGAGCGGGGTTGGGGGGATGGCGGTAACCCTGGGGTAGGAACATCGGCTTTCGACGCACGAGGGTCGTGTTTTGAGCCCCCTCCCCCTCTGGCAATGTCATCACCGACTGGTTGAGTCGGTGTCAGAAAATGTTACCATCTGGACAGGAGTCCAACTTATTTTAACCCCTGACTCTTTGCGATGCCTACCTAATGTGTTGTGTCTTTGAATTTTTTTTTTTAATTTTTTTTTTAGTCATTTATTCTTGTCTGTTTTCCCGATTTTAGTTTACGATTACATTTATTATGCTTAACCATTTAACAAAACACTGTCGCTTTCCATTTCAATCAAAACTTGTACCCTATTTTAAAGCAGATTTTAATTCTCTTTTTTCGCAAAAAGTTCATGTTTATAATTATGCAATGTGTTACTTTCTGCCCATTCTCATTTATTAAAAAATGTTCAATTGTCTCACTCCTTCTAAGTTTTCAAATTTTCTCAAGCACTTTAAGTTTTCGAAATCCCTCACACATCCTTATATTCTTTTCAAATATGCGTCACACATTTTAAGTTTTTCAACTGCCTCACCTCTTTTAAGTTTTTAATTGCCTCACACCTTTTCAATTTTTCAGCTGCTAATATAATTATTCAGACCGAATGTTTGCAGGCTAACCCTGCTAGTTGATGCTTTCAAATCGAATGTATGCAATGTTTTTTGTAGATATTTACGCTATGTCTAAAAACAAAACAAACAAATACTTTACCGTACTGCGCTGCGACTTTCAAGTTCACGAAGTTCGACAGTTGAGAACAGTAATTGATCCAGGCAAATATATGTGATGATACATGGACCTTGGTTCAATGTCTTAAGACATCGGGCAAATATATGTGATGATACGTGGACCTTGGTTCAATGTCTTAAGACATCGGGCAAATATATGTGATGATACGTGGACCTTGGTTCAATGTCTTAAGACATCGGGCAAATATATGTGATGATACGTGGACCTTGGTTCAATGTCTTAAGACATCAGGCAAATATATGTGATGATACGTGGACCTTGGTTCAATGTCTTAAGACATCAGGCAAATATATGTGATGATACGTGGACCTTGGTTCAATGTCTTAAGACATCGGGCAAATATATGTGATGATACGTGGACCTTGGTTCAATGTCTTAAGACATCGGACAAATATATGTGATGATATGTGGACCTTGGTTTAATGTCTTAAGACATCGGGCCAATGTATGTGATGATACGTGGACCTTGGTTCAATGTCTTAAGACATCAGGCAAATATATGTGATGATACGTGGACCTTGGTTCAATGTCTTAAGACATCGGACAAATATATGTGATGATACGTGGACCTTGGTTCAATGTCTTAAGACATCAGGCAAATATATGTGATGATACGTGGACCTTGGTTCAATGTCTTAAGACATCGGGCAAATATATGTGATGATACGTGGACCTTGGTTCAATGTCTTAAGATATCGGAAAAATCGTTACACGCAAAAAATGTGTTCGTTCAAAGTATACAATAGGTATAAATCATCGCTTACTTAGATCACTGTATACAAGCAATTAATCGATATATTTATTAATCAGTCAATCATTTTTTCAATCAATCAATCATTTATTCAACCAATCAATCAATCATTTATTCTACCAAGCATTTATTCAATCAATTAATCAATAATTTATTCTATGAAACATTTATTCAATCAATCATTTATTCAATCAATCAATTAATCAACATAACATAAATCCTCCGATCGAGTATTCAATCGATCATTTGAATAGTACTTCATTAAACTAGTCAATCGTCTAATCAATCAATCAGTAAATCGATAGAGTTTCCAATCAATAAATCTACAGCTCTGTCAGCCTATACAAATCAAGTCCATAAAAATACATGATTATAAATAAACAAGTGTAATGAAACGCACTACGAAATACGTCTCCGTTTCACGAAGTTTGAAGATCCGTAGGTATTCAGTCTTTTGATCGACCAATATTTTATTAGTGATCCGAAGAATTGGGTATGTAATAAGGCGACCGATCGAACAACCCACCATCTTTGTAAAATTGGTCAAGACAAAACCTAACTCACAATAGTTATTGGATTGATCTTTTGAGATAAAGACAAGTCCAAGAAATTTGTTACCGTAAATATATCGTTCACTCTTAAATGCATTATGGTTTTGATAAATATTGTATAAATAGCTTTAAATCCCACAAAGAGAAGATTATAATTTATGAAAGTCTTTCTCTGTCTCGCAACACGAAAATTTTCTAGACGTTGGCTTGGGACAAAGCAGTATTGTAGGCTAAATGCTCACGTTAGACATTTTCATACCAGTTAAACAAACCAAATAATAAAAAAGCCAGATATATATATATTTTTTTTATTGTTTAAGACCGAGCCCATATAGAGCAAACAAAACTGGTTGAATATTTGTCTCTATGCGCTATTTTTTTAATGTTTTGGACTTGCCTCTAGCATAGCACTTGCTAGCACCTTATCTATTACATTGGCATGGTATCAACGTCTAAAACAAAAGTGTTTCTTTTGACGAGATCTAGAGAAAGTCCCAAGAACTATTTTACTCAGCTTGAGCCGTATTTACCTTGGAATCATCGCCTTTCCCTTTTTTGTATAATTTTTATTACTATTATTGTTACAGAATTAAAACTGGCAATATGCAAGAAAGATAATAAGCAACTTTTTCTCTTGAATTTGAAAATACTGTCATCAAGTAAAACAGTAGAGACACGTAAAATGTGTTGATAGATGAAAAATGTGATAATAATTATAATTATACGTGTGTGTAACCAGTTGCATTATTTTGTTACTTCTGTGTGTTCACCCATACCATACCATGAATACAATGAAAATGTGTGTCACCATTATATATACCTCTGTGATCACTTAAATCTACCTTTTTCACAACCTTTGCATTTACGTGTGTTTTTATGTTTGTGTGTGTGTGTGTGTGTGTGTGTATACAATCAGAAATTGCAATAAACTCTGCTAGTGGGTTCTAAATCCTCATTGTTTTATACAACTCACTTTGTATTGTGTTTGTTTATTATGTCAGAAGTTGCTAGTTTTCTTACCAATACAAATGCAAGATATTAAGTCTGTATAACTTACTCTTCTTTCACAAAGTAAATACGTGTGTGTGTGTGTGTGTGTGTGTGTCTAACAACCTAATACACACAAGCGAACAAACAATCAATTTGGCCTAAGACGCACGCTACACCGTTTTAGACGAAAGAAAAGAAACATATATATGTGTAAGAAGAAACCTTTGTTCCCGGGCCCGATAGGCGGCAACAGGTTGTGGTGGTTCTGTATCTGAGGGGCAAGCGGTCTAACACACCACCACCGGTACGGACACTGGTTAAAAAAGACTTTCTCCATGAGGATCCAAACGTTTTTGGGAGTGCATTTTTATTTAGGTTTTTTCGTTTTTGTTTTGTCATTTGTTGTTTTTTTTATTTTTGTTTTTTTATTTTATCAGCTTAATAAAATACACAACCACCTCAAAAAGTAAAAACAATTTTTTTTAATTATGTTTTCTAATATTTGTTCTATTTTAAAAGCGCTAGTTAGTTCAGTGGGTATCGCCATGTGCTGCGTTTCTTAGGTAGCGTTCCTGTCCAATTCTGAAACCTAAAGGGTATATATTTTTAATCTTCCCGCAATCATTTTCTCGTTTAAAAAGATTTGGTTGCCCTCCGCACGCCTGTTCATAGTTAACCACAGAGTTAGTATTGTTGTTATTGTTATTATTATTATTATCTCTCTCTCTATCTCTATCTCTCTCGCTCTCTTTTTTTTCCTTTTCTGTCTCTCTTATTTTCTTTCCTTCCCTAAACACCGTTTTTCTTTTGTTTAGCAACCTGCTTAGTTTTGTTTAGACATTTGCATTACTCTTGTTGAAAAAGACTGGTATACGTTTTTAAGGATGAAGGGTTAGCAAAAGTATGTTGTTTTTTTCGTATTCGCCACCCTTTGTCAGTCGTAAACGTGGCATTGATCAACAAATAAAACTTCAGAAAAATTTTTAACTTTCTAAAACCACGTTACTCTTTAATAAAGAAGTTTTTCTTTACAATTTTAAAACAAAATAACCATCGACTCGTGCCAAAGAACAGACAAAATGATCACCTGGATTGCTTATTGTGTTGTTGCTGTTGTTCTTGTTGTTGCTGGTGTTGTTGTTGTTGCTGCTGCTGCTTCTACTGCTGGTTTCGAAGCCTCTCCACCCTACACAAACACACACACTTAGTGTTCCTCCAATAATGTGTCGGGCGAGCGTTTGACAAAAGTTTCAGGGTGAGTCTTAATATCTAACTCAAACTTTTATTAATAAGGAGTCAGTACGAGACCATCATAGTGTTAACATGTGCTTAATGTATGTTTGTTTTTGTTTTGTTGTTTTTGTTTCGTTTGTTTTGTTTGTTTGTTTTTTAGGGGGAGGGGGTTGTATGCACTAAAGGTTTGTATCCTGGAATCAAGTCTCCGTCCTCTGGAATTCCAATTTGATGGAAGACAAGTCTCGTTTAATAATTTTAACAAAGACGCGATGGTGTGTTTTGTAGTAAACATTACAGTATTGTTTCATTGTTATTGATCATTGGCAATATTGAATAACTCTTTTTAAACATTTCTAAAAGTTGTCGGTGTCTATTTCTATTTTTTTTTTTTTTTTTTTTTTTTTTTGTCATTCAACTATAATTTTATTTTTCGAAGAATTTTAAATCTTAGTGTAGTTGTCTGCAAACGCGCTATTATTACATGTATTGAAAATTAGATTAAATTGTAGTCACACAGTGGTGTTTTGACAAATGTGTATTATTTTCTTGATTTAAGATAACTTCACTATATATTATCTGTACTGTTGATCAGGCGTTTTTGAAACATGTACTGTGACACATTCACAGCTTGTTCACCACAATGCAAGAGTGATGTTTTTTCCCTTTCAATATTAACTTTGATTTTGTTGTGGTTATCTTGTATATAAACCAATTTTGTAAGAACATTTCTCAAACGTTCAAAACAATAAACCTCTCGGTACTTGGTAAAACGTCTTTTGTCTGGGACTTCGTTTACTTCCTGGTTTGTTTTGTTTTGTTTTATTTATTTTATGTACTGCTGCTTAAATCGACTTGAACTTTTGTGTATATCATTGTCCTCTATAGGGATTAATGTCTTCTAGGTTCCTCTAGGGACTCCTATACTGCGATGGGCACCAAGACTTAAGTCTGACAATCTTATGAGCTGTCACACATTAGACAGGGCGGGGATGCCATGAATCCTGGCTCAGCCGTTTACATTATACTGACACCGACCCAATCAGTTACAGGGGACGAATATCGGACAAATAAATCTGCCGACCGTTGGTTTAGATCCGCAGACCTCCAGGTCTGAAGACCAATGCTCTACCACATTAGCCAGCTCGCCCCCCGTCTATATCATTGTTGTTTTCGAAGCGTTATAACGTTGTATATTTCTGAAAGATTGCATGCACCATTTGAAAAAAAATAAAAATGACAGATTCGAACATTTCAGATGAAAATCTTTTTTAATCAAAAGGCGATAAATAACAATTCACATTATTTTCGGGACAACAAAATACCAACAAAAAGTTATAATTAAGCAAAACATATTATTATGCTTACGTTACAACAATATGTAATAATGAACGGGACATAATCAACAACATATCCTTTATACTGTAAGATTCCCAATCATTGTTTCTATGAAAAAACGGAGTTACATCTCTTACATCGAGAGAATGCTGAGTTTAAAAATTACTGTATTCAAATGTTTAGTAAACCTGCTTAGATCTCTAATGTATTCACATTTTTAAATACATGGTTCGACTATTTACAATACATGCATTCGGTTTTTCAAACACCCAGGTATAAATTACATCAGTGTTTGATAAGCTCAAAAACTACAGATTAGGACATCATAGTTTCGTCGTTCTTTATTTAAGAGAAAGTGAAAATCACAGGTTATTTTAGTTTTGGGATTATACAACAATAAACAAAAATTAAACAAAATAACACAGAGATTTCTAGAGTTATGGCTGAGGGAATATATCATAAAAAATGATTGAAACCTATATAAAACTTCAGCTAAATACAGTAAAGAGCTTAAAAAGAATTTTTTTTTTAGCAACACTTCACTGCTTTCTTATTTTCAAACACACGACTAGGTTCTTTATGTAAAGATCTAAATTACATTACTACTCGATTAGATCAAGAACGAAACATCGGAACATTTCAGCTTCATCTTTTTTTTTACTTAGGAAGCAGAGAGAATGAGAAGTTTCTTTTTTTTTCAATAAAATATTTTAAAACTTGTAATTATAATAATTATTTCGAGATTTTCTCGAGTTCAACAATTCATGCAATAATATAATCAAAGGGACATAATCCACAACAAATCATTCAAACTGTAATGAAACTTAAGTTACACCCCTTAATACTAACTTTGATGAGGCTCCAATGTTTTCAGATTTTTAAACTCCTTACTTGATTTTGTGTTCAGGTGTCGATAGACATAGCGTGAGCTGATCTGAAAATTTTCCACGCACACTTTTAAAGATTTTGAAAAAAAAAAGTTTGGTCTAATAAAAATTTAGAAGTAAAATATTAAACTTATTGGTTCTATTCGTAATAACCAGGCTACCAACTACAATTATGATTTTGGTGATACATGAACTTCTATTTAGATAGAATACTTTATTTCCTTTCAACTTTAGTTTTAGAAATAAAAAATGTAGGTAAAATCTTTTCGTCCTTCTAGTTTTACTTAAAATGTAGATAAAACAATTTCGAAGAGTCATATGTAATTTTACAAAAATGCATAAAGAACCTTTTCGTGCAGTCAACTTTCATTTTGGACACAAAAATAGAGATAAAACATTTTCATTCCGTAATCTCTTATTATACTCTCTTTTTTTGTTGCTGTTTTGTTGTTGTTGTTGCCGTTGTTGTTGTTATTTAGTTAATGTCAACCCAGAGATATCACATAGGCCCCAGTTATGCACACTTAAATGTCAACGGTAAACCCCAGAATAAGCCGACCCCTCAGAAGCGCAGTCCATGCGGTTGTCTGCCCCTGGCGTTGCTCTGGTCAGTGCGGTCAGTCTGCCGAGCCTGGAGCTCCTCCCTGATCACGTGCTTGTCCAGCTCTCTGACCGGCGTGGGCACGGCGTAGCTCGCAGGCTTGGGCGGGGGGTCACTTTGGCTGTGGGAGAAGAAGAAAGGAGAAGAAAGGAGAGGGTTGCTTTCATAAAGAATATTTTCATTCTTTTTATAAGTTACAATTCTTTAAAATTCGTATTCCCCCTTTTTGCATTTCGATTCCTATTTGTTTGAAGTTTTAACCCATCCTCAAACAATGGAAACTTTCTGTATTTTTCTAAATTTATATAAAGTATATATGTTTTTCTCTTCCTCTATCGCTCTCCATGTTTTATTGCTGTCCTTCCTTTTTCTATCTCTCACTCTGTCTAGCTATTGAACCCTTTCTTTCTTGTTTTTTGTTCTGTTTCTTTACTTTTTTCTAACTATCCATCTATCTATCTATCTTAGCACAGTCTCTATTTGACTCTCTATCTGCCAGCCTGTCTCTCTCCCAGTCTGTCTCTATCCCACACCCTCTCTCTCTCCTCTCTATCTCTCTCACCTTCTCTTAGAGAGAGAGAAAGAGTCTCTCTCTCTCTCTCTTTTTCTCTCTCTCTCTCTCTCTCTCTCTCTCTCTCTCTCTCTCTCTCTCTCTCTCTCTCTCTCTCTCTCTCTCTCTTACCTTCTCTCTCTCTCTCTCTCTCTCTTTATTTATTTCTGTGGCTACACTTTATATCTGGTACGTGTGTGAAAGATAGCCTAGTTGGAAATAACGAATCACACTAACAAAAGACAAACAAAAAACGAACAAAGCAAAGAGAAGAAGCAGCAACACATTCCCAGACCTGCAATATTTGCTGTCCGTTGACGTTGCTAAATATGTTAACAAACACGTTTACAAACAAGTTACAAACACGTTAACAGCAAAAACAAAAAACAAACAAAAAAGAGGAAGCACCAAAATACCCCAACCCTGATAATTTTATAATTACTGTCGGTGGAATTTTTTAAAAAATCCATTAAAAACAAATACAAAACAAACAACAACAAAAACAATGCTAAGAGACATTATCATCAACCAAACCTCCGATAATCGTCGAAATCCGATGCCGGGTTGTGGACAGGTTGTAGGAGTTTGGCCACAGGTTTCTTGGGCTTGCGGCCTTTCCTGGGTCCCTCATCGTCATCATCCCACGCGGTGTTGGCTGGCCCTCTGTTGCTTGTTGTTGTTGTTGTTGTTGTTGTTGTTGTTGCTGTTGTTGTTGGGCTGGACGTTGAAAACGGTAGTACCGCCTCGACCGGACCTAACCTGTGGCTGGAAAATGGGCACCGCGGCAACTTCCGGTATGGGCGTCATCTCCTTGTCGTTGTAGAGGTTGAGTCGCAGGTCTTCGTCGTCGTACTTGGGCTCGCTGGTGGTTGTTGTATCGTTAGGTACGTTGGTTTTTGATGAGGTTCCGTTTCTGTTGTTGTTGTTGTTGTTGTTGTTGTTGGATAATAGTTTTGCTGCTGCAGCCCCCGTTACCGCACCAACTACAGCAGCACCACCGGCGACAGCTGCAACTTGTGGTCCTCCTAGGCTAAATCCCCCTCCTCCTCCTCCTCCTCCTCCTCCTCCTCCTCCTCCTCCTCCTCCACCCTTTGAGCCCGGCACAGTCGCTACTCTCCCAGAAGGCAGCACCACCGCCCCATTAGCCACAGTTCCAGAGGTTCCAATCCGAGGTCCTGCAGGATGCTCAACACCTGGGGTAAGGGGGCCAACAGCTGTGCCACCTGCCCTCACATCTCCGTCTTCCTCTAGTTTGTTGTCATTCTTATTCGCCATCATAACAACCTTTTCTTTGCCTCCTGCATAAGATAAACATTATCATTGTTATTTAAATTCCAAATTCATAGGAGATGGTATTCTTTCAAAAATGTAATTAACTAAATAAAAGTGATCACAACAGGGCCCTTTCTGCATGAAGCCTCGTATGTTCTGAATATTTTAAACTTGAGAAAAATTAATGTGTTCATTAAAAGTTGTCTTATTGTTTTGGGGGAACAGCTGAAATCGTGTTTAAGTTTAATGTATTTAAATAATTATTATAATATTATCATAAATAGATTTTCTTTGTATTTATTTCGTTTGCAATTTACGTTGAAAAAAAAGTTTTTTTCTTATCCCATGATTGTAGGTTAACTATTAAAAATACATGTATTGCACTAAAAATGTTACCATCGCAACCGGTAAGCCCTTTATCAACCAAACTGATTGTTGTTTTTTTATTTCTAATACCACTTTATTGATGTATAACAGTAATATTACTAGTGGCGACATAACTACCTCTAAAGAGCTTAAGACAGTTATAGTAGTTATCGACGGTGAAGATAATACAAGGGAAATAATCCATGTAAATTAAACTACGGTGTCATGCACATTTCGTTATCTCCCTTTTACATATGGTTTCTGTTTGAAGGATTAGTGTAGTCATGAGTTTTCTCTCTCTAGTCAATTCAGCAATAAGAAGAGGGAAAGGGATAAAGGGGGAGAGAGAGAGAGAGAGAGAGAGAGAGAGAGAGAGAGATAGACAGAGAGAGACCGAGAGAAAGGGAGCGAGAGAGATTAAGAGAGAAAGAGAGGGAGAGAGAGAGGTGGGAGACAGAGAGAAAGTAAGAGATAGAGAGAGAGAGGGGGGAAGAGAGAGAGGGAAAAAAGAAAGAGAAAAGAAAGAGAGGGAGAGAGAGGAGGTTAAAGATAAAGGAAGAGAGAGAAAAACAGAAACAGAGACAAAGGGAGACATGGACAGACAAAGAGTCAGAGAGAGAGAGAGAGAGAGAGAGGGGGGGGATAGAAAAGGAAGCGAGAGACACAGAGAGATAGAGACGTGCAAAGAGAAATAGATAAATAGAGAGAAAAAAAGACAGACAGACAGACAGACACACATACACACAGAGACAAAGGAAAGCAAAGACTGGGGTGGAAGGAGGTAGGGATTCTTAACATTACTATACAATACAAGTATTTTAAATCTAGCGGTCGAACTATTTTTAAACCACAAAACACAATTAATTATCCTGTCAGAGAAAGATAACTTCTAAATCCATAGTCTCTGGTCAAAACTCCTCTGTGGGCGCGGTGGTCCTGGGATAAAACATCGGCTTCCGACGCAGTAGGTCTGTGGTTCGAGCACTAGCGATTTTACCCCCAACTAGTTGCATCGGTGCCACTTTAATGTGACCAGCTGAGACAGAAGTTATGGTATCCCCGCCATGTCTCGTGTGTGGCAGCATATAAAATTGTCAGACGTTAATTTTTGGGCACGTCCACATGATGTTCTGCACAGTGCTGATGTTGGACGTTAAACCAACTGAACCACAACCACCTTACCTTTTCTACTCGGCGCCCGCTTTGTCGCCTCCATCTGGGCGTAGTTGGACGGGTCGATGTTCTTGAACTCCTGCTTGAGCTTCAGTTTGGCTACAACCTGTGGTTCGAATCCGTCATATATAATGCTAGGTTAGAATTGGAGCATAAATAGTGTTTGTGTTAGAAATGTGTAAACATGTGGAATTCAAAACGTTGTATTTTTAATACAGAAATTAGTCGTGTTATGTCTATTTCTAATGTTTGGTTGTTTTCTTTTCTTTCTCTGTAATGATTTTTTTTTTATTTGGAGATGAGGATTGGGATTTTTTTTTTAATTCGATAAAAAATATTGCGACCAAATGTTTATCATCATTGTTGGTACCTTGTATTATAACAAAGTGTCATAAAAAGATACATGTATTCTTAATTTGTTTCAAATTCATATTGAAGAATTAAAAATATGTTAGATACCTGTTTAGAAATTACCCTGAAAAGATACATGTATTTCAAATTAATTTTATGTTTATATCAGACATGAAAAATATATTTCCTACCTGTATAATTTTTAATCCCTCACCGCTTTCGGTGCGAATCCCGATTGTTTTGGTTGTCATGTGTACAATTACATTCTCAAATAACTGAATTCTCAGCTCAGAGATGGCAAGATTGTTATGTATTTTTTTTATCTAAGACAGAATATCATTATATGACTTTAAGCGCATTAATTTATTTGGCGCATAGAAGCGTTTGTTATTGTTTTTTGTTTGTTTTTAGTTTGTTTGTTGTGTTGTTGACATCTTTTTTGGTACCGTGTGTTATAACAAACGGTCCTAAAAAAGATACGTGTATTTTTAATTTATTTTATATTCATAATGAAGCATGAAAAAAAATTTGATACTTGTTTAGAAACTATCCTAAAAAGATACATGTATTTAAAATTAATTTTATGTTTATATGAGGCATGAAAAATATATTTCCTACCTGTTTATAATGTTAATTCCCTCACCGCTTTCGGTTCAAACCCCGATTGTTGGGATTGTCGTTTGTACAGTTACATTCTCGATTAAATGAACTCTGAGATGACAAGATAATTATTTATCTTTTGATATGCGACAAAATATCAGTATAGGACTTGAAGTGATATAATTTACTAGGAGCATAGAAGTTTTTGTTTTTGTTGATCTGTTGTTTGTTTGTTGTTGTTGTTGTTGTTGTTGTTGTTGTTGTTGTTGTTGTTGTTGTTGTTGTTGTTGTTGTTGTTGTGATTTTTACACATTTTTATGAATGGATAAATACGAATGATTACAAATATATCTTGTTAATTCTGTAATGTCTGGGTGATTTTTTGTATGTCTTATAGAGCCATGGTAACTAAAGAGTAGATTGGTATTCATAAAGTAACTGTCTTTGAGGTTTGATTCATTCTGCCACCTAACGCATTCTTCACTGATGCTATGTTTTTTTTTCTCTCCTCCCTATTTCCCCCTTCTATCCTCTTTGTTTTCTATCTTTTCTCTGTCTTTCCCACTACCTTCTCTTCTTTCCTTCCTTCATTTCTCTCGTATCTCTTCCTCTCCTTTTCTTCCTTCTCTCATCCCTCCTTTTTTCCTTCCTATATTCTTCTGCAAGTCTTCGTTTATCCCTCTCATGATACTAATATCTAATGTAAATTAAGAAACGCTTTCATTCTGTTGGTGAGTTTGTGTGTGTTATTGTGAGAGATTAAAAGAAAGAAAGAGAGAGAGGGAGAGAGAGAGAGAGAGAGAGAGAGAGAGAGAGAGAGAGAGAGAGTAGATGTAATGAAAAAATACAGACAAAGAGAAAGAGACAGAAATAGACACAAACAGAGCGAGAGAGACAGACAGAGACAGAGACAGAGACCGAGACAGAAAAACAGAGACAGAGAGATGGAAAGAGAGAGAGTCTTTGCTTACCCTCCTCTCCTCCTGTACATAGTTGTAGATGAGGTAGGCGCTGAGCACTCCAAAACAGAAGCACAGAGACCCGATGGTGTACAGCAGGCTGGCGTCATCCATCTTTACTGGGACTATGATGCGGTGCCTTGGGAAGAGATGTATAAAGAGGTGGAGGAGGGGGTACCAATCGTCAAACAGAGAGATAGAGTTTGATAGACTAGGATGCGGTGCCTTCGGACGAGGTGTATAAAGAGGGAGGGGGGTTACCAGTAGTGAGTTGACTTGGGGGGGTGGGGGGGGGGGGCCGGGTTT
>RQTK01000057.1:180905-193898 GCA_003991915.1 Elysia chlorotica | reverse complement strand
TCCCCCTCTCTCTCTCTCTCTCTCTCTCTCTCTCTCTCTCTCTCTCTCTCTCCCTCTCTCTCTTTCTTTCAAGTATATCCTTCCTCTGAGAAACAAGTAGGACTATTTTGGTTCAGCTTAAATCGGTCCCGGAATCAACATGAATTGTGTTATTGTCTAGACCTCTGTCTCCACTCTCATATTGGTTCCTTGTATCAACCACACACTGTGACGTAATTATGCCAAGAGAGAGTGCAAAGAGCTCAAAACTTGTTTGTTTAGACGGCTTGCCTATTTCTAAAAAAAAACTTACTTTACGGAATTGCAATACGTGTACATGTATATCGCTATCTCGATTTAGAATGTGTTAAGCAACTTAGGAGACACGTATTATTAGAGGGTTTGAATATTTCATTGTAAAGGAATCGTAATTTTCAAAACTTAAGAATAGGAAAACTTTACTACTAGAAAAGAGGAAAATGTTACTTTATGCACTAGAAAATAGGGAAATTTTACTACTAAAGAATCGGATAATTTCACTACTAGAAAATAATGGAGAATATTTCACATCTTGCTTATCCGCAAATAATTTCTATATCTTGTCAAGTCTATTATTTTGATCCCGACGCTCTTGAAAAAAAAAACAGGATGTGTTTTATAGTGTCATGTACTTACACCAATTATGACAGGACAAAACTTATGACGCGGATATTTGACTTCATTATGACATCAAAACATCGTCATCAACAGTGCTTTACTATTTTTCGCTTTCCGCTCTTGTTATTCCAACCCCACTTTACTCTACAACCATATTCTTTTTTTAACTACAAAATAATTTACAGAATAATTCTTTATTTGCACACCAAAGTCCGTTAGCCTATTGTGCAATAAGAAATAAGTTATTTTTACTTGTTGATACCATTTTTATTAATTTTGCGAGAAAATTTCTCCAAGCAATTGTAAACAAATCCGTGAAAACAAAAAATGGTAATTAAGTCAAAGAAAAAAAATCATAAGGCATATTTCTGATGTCTATAAGAAAAAATAATGGTGATTTTTTTACTGCTGATACTAACTTGAAGCTTGAGCACTAAGCCTTATTTCAGTCGTTAGAGCGCATGTTGACAAGCACGATGTCCGAATTCCAATCCTTAGCTTGTGCCCAATAGTGAACTGTTACCTTGGCGAAAAATCTTGTCTCCAAATAGGGTTAATTAGAGGACATGGCAGACCAAAAACAAAACAAAAAATGAGATACGATATGTTACCTTACCTTGAAACTAGATGGCTGCTGTTTATAATTATTATAGCCTAGTTGGTAAATAGCTGTTTCGTTCTCTCTTTCTCTTTCTCTTTCTCTCTCTCTCTCTCTCTCTCTCTCTTCTTTCTCTCTCTATCTCTCTTCTCTGTCTCTATTGTCCCTTTTTTTCTCTTTCTTTGTTTCCCTTTCTCCGTTTCTGTTTTTATCTCTGTCTCCGTTTCTCCGTTTCTGTTTTTATCTCTGTCTCGGTCTGTCTCTTTCTGTCCTTCTCTTTGTCTCTCAGTTAATTTTTCACTCCTTTGTCTCGGTTTAGTGGTTCCAATTTTTTTACACACAAAAAAAAAAGATAATAAAAAGGACCCTAAGGACTAATTCTGACAATTTTACCTCCTGCCACACAAACAGAACTAGCATACCAGAACTTCTGTCTCAGCCAGTCACATTGAACTTACACCCAACCAGTAGGGCACGAAATGGGAGAAATACATTTTTCACCGATCGTGGGTTTTGAACCGAGGACCTCCCATTTGGGAGACCAAAATTCCTCCTTATGGACAGAGACGAAAACGGGTGAAAAACTTTAAGATTTCCAATCCAACAGAGAAAATCGCTGACACCACAAACATTACTTTTTTGTTAATGAGGAGAAAAAACCCACAACAGTGACCATCAAAATATAAATATGTATTAAAGAAAATACTTTTTAACTCACTGTGCACTTTTCCCGATTTTTTGTCTTTAAAGATTAGCCTTTTAATCAAACCCTGGTCTCCAGTGAGTCAAAGTTTTCTTCAAGCGCTATAATGTGCACTAAACTTTAAAAAAAAAGAATTATCAAGATTCTCCGTTGATTACATGAAAATATTAAACACAATTACTAGCAATAGTCTTTTTGACCGTGTGAAAATATCGTTACGGCGACGGGGCTCAAAGTCACTTTAAATTCGGCGGGGCATACAACATTATATTGTCTTAATTGCGCAAGGTAATAATAACAACAATGACACTGACCAATTGCCTAAAGATCTGAAGTGACCACTGTCTTGGATGACAGCAATTCAACCAAAAGAATAGCCGTATGAGTAGAGCGAGGCACTTGTTATATCAAGTGTCTATGTGACTATACAGTGTAGCCTGCTGTGAAATATGACTTTTGGTCACTAGGTCACGGCTTAGCAAGCTACAGGGAGCTTTGCGATGATTGAGTTGAGTTGAGTCCAACATCAGCACTATATAAGCTATATTGTGGATGGGCCCCAAGACTCACGTCTGACAATTTTATTGTCTGCCACACACGAGACAGGTCGGGGATGCCATGACTTCTGTCTCAGCCGATCACATTAAACTGACACCGACCCAACCAGTAGGGAGCGCAATCGCCAGGGATCGAACCACGGACTTTTTGCGTCAGACGCCGGTGCTCTACCCAAGGGCCACCGCACCCGCGATGATTGAGCCCATTGGGAAAATGACGAAGGGAATCTGCACCGGCGTCCAATCATATCTCTATCCTAGACCTACGGAGTCAATGAGCGATCAGAAAATCTCATGCCTAAAAGGCGTGATTATGTTATCAGTTAATGTCGTTTGTTATCGCAAAGTCTATAAATTTTAAAGCTGTGCTTTATTAGGGACCTCGGGCAATGAATGAACATCGATGGTGATCCCGTCTATTTCCCGTATCCTCGTTTGTGATATATGGGCATGTTATATGTGAAATGGTGCTGGGACGCCATGGCTAAGTTGGTAGCGCTCTCCTCTGACTAGTACATTGGAGGCTGATACCTGTATGAAAGTGTGTAGGGACGCTGTATATCTGAGTCGAGAGCCATCTTGTCTGACTGGGAAGAGGTCCGATGTTCGTATCATACTGCAGAGTACTGAGAGTTAACGAGTTAATTGCTTAATGTCCAACGTTTGCACAAAATAGACTATATTGTGGACGGATCCTAAGACTAACGTCTGGAAATGTATGTGCTGCCACATACGAGACAGTGTGGGGAGACCAGGACTCCTATCTCAGCAGGTCACATTAAACTGATACCGACTCAACAACTACGGACAAAACCGGAAAATGTACTTTATTTTTTACCGATCGTTGGTTTCGAACCGCGGAAAAACCCCAATCAGAAAAACGCAACCGCTAAGAGGCGTGATTCAGTCATTCATTATCTTCGTATGGATCACAAGCACTGTGTTGTATAGATTTGTACAATACACAGAGTTATATTAATAGACATATAATGTGGTAAAATCAAGGCGTCCAAAAATAGAAGGCCAAGTTACCGAATAGAAAGAAGTGAAAAAATCTTTGCACACAAAGGATAAACGTAATAGTTTTTCCTTTAATTCTAACCATAGCTAGGACAGAGGGTTTTAAGGGAGTATTTTTCAGCCCACACAATCAGCCTACACTGCAATTATGTGAACTGTCCTATCTATGTGCGAACTATTTTGGGTTATTTTTTGAAAATTGATAAATTATAATTATATTTGATATATATTGTTGCGAAGATGTTCATAGATATAGGTCCCTGCAAGTTTATGTATATTTCAGTGACTTTGCCTTCTATTTTTGGACCCCTTGATTCTACCACATAATATGTCTTTTAAACCGCTATGCTGTGAGTCGCCTTGGGTAGAATGTGTTGTCTTTCTTTTGGAGCTAATTGTGTTAGCGAGTCTGTTATTTTATTGAGTTGAGAGTAAATACTAATACTGGTACAGGAACATCATACACTGTATACAGTGTAGCGACCATAACCATCAGATCAAAGGTTATCAATTAACACAGTCAAATAGTTATATATACATGTATACAGTACACATAAAACTTCTTGACCATCGGCCGCTGTAGCGCTGTGGTTAGGGCAATGGCCACGTCGCAAGAGGTTTGCGGGTTGAGCCCTGCTGAAGTTTGGTCAGAGTCAGTGTAATATGACCGATCAAGTCCTGAGTATCCTATCCTCAGGTTCCTACAATGGAAAAACTGGCCCAAGTGATAGAATGTTGGTCTCGCGGTTTGGAAGTCTGCATATCTAAACAAACAGTTGCGCAAATCCAGTGTTCATTAGTGTGAATTATATTAATTGTTGTATTGTACAAAAGTCTGTATGAGGGAACTTAGCTATGTATTTTTTAAATATATTATCTTTAGAAAAAGTGCTATACCATCATTTATAAATAAAATTTTGATTTTTTAAATTTTATTTTTGCTCTTTTCTAAAGATTGTTGGGTCGCTGTCAGTATAACCTGACCGGCTAAGACAGGAGTCACGGTATTTCCATACTCTCACTGTGTGGCAGCACATAAAAGTATCAGACATTAGTCTTGGGGCCCGTTCATTTATCGCTGCTAAAACCAACTGACCCACCTGTTGGTACGCTCTTTGGTCATACACGTACTACTCCGCGTATGGTAATAACTTAACAAAACCAAGGTCGATAGTCAATTGTGTGTACCACAATACTGTTTATTGCCTATATTGAGTATATCTCACTAACTCAATTATCGGTTTTCCCCGAGCATGTTTATTTATACAACTCCGAGATTCCACAAAAGCGGATATCACCGCATATTTGTAAGGATCAAAGCGAAAGAAGATCAACCAAACTTTGCCACTTCTTTCGAGTCAAGAAAAAGAATTGCTAAGTTTTGGCCCAGAAAGCGAGAGAGTGAGAAATCTTGACCATAGAGTTACAAGCAATCACCTTTATTCGCAGCGGCTGCTAATCAACTAAGAAAAGTTTAGCGCTAAACCTAGATTTGGTGTTTGTGGATCATAGAATGTGTAAGGCAATGCGGCCCATTGAATGAAAGATCAGAAGTAGATCTAGATCTAGAGTTAACGAAGTGATGGAAAGATCCTGAGATCAAAGTCTTGTGTAAAAAATAATCAAAATGAGACTTGTTCACCTCCTGGTGATGTTTGGCTGTTCTAGGTGTTTGTGTTAGATTTTTTTTTATCGCATGTTCCATTCTCTGTCTGTCTGTCTGTCTATCTGCTTGTCTGTCTGTCTGTGTGTCTGTCTGTCTTGTATGTCTCTCTGCCTCTCTTTGTCTCTCTGTCTCTCTGTCTCTCTCCAGTTACCGCCCGCGACACGCCGGACGGTGTTGCATTATTCACAGGTTTGGACAAGGGGAGGTAAGTAGCCACACTTTACCGGGGTTTATCAGGACCGACAACTCGCAACACAAAGCCCGAGGTAGGTCTGTAACTCTTGTATCCGGCCTTAGCTACAGACTGAATAAATAATTATTACAACGGGCTTTACTGAAACTGGCTCTTGCATGGGATGGGTAGTGCTGGGGCATGGAAGGCGGAGGCATAGTTGTTAGCGCACTTACTTGTAAGTGCAGATGATACTGCCGGGTTCGATTCCAGTTAAAATTTGCCCTTTTTCGTCTTATATCTTATTTGAAGTTTTATGTGTCGGTCCAAAGCTAAGTTTTGGATAGTGAGTGCATTCTTTTATCTAGACGACAGAACAAGAGAAGAAGATAACGAAGGAGAAAGATGGAGAGAGAGGGAGATGGAGACAGATTGGGAGAGGGAAACAGAGCAATACGATTAAAGATACATATAATTAGACATACTTTTATAACGTTTTAATTACAACTTTTATGCTAAAACGTTCAAGTTCTAATTCGACGAATAGTCATGAACTCCTATGCAAGACATCATTTTTGCTCTTTTTATTTCTTAAAAACAAAATATTTCAAATTCTAAGTGTACGTTTCTCTTCTCAGGTATATCATGTTGCTATTCTAGAGAATGTATTATTGAAAAAAAAATTATATAAACATTTATACATGTTATGTTGCATAATTATTTTTAAAAAAGGGGAAAAGATGGAGAAATATAAAAAATGGGATACAGAGACAGAGAGAAAGGCAGACAGGTAGAAAAAAAAGACATATCGACAGAGTGAGAGAAACAGAGGCAGGGTGAGTGAGAGAGAGAGAGAGAGAGAGAGAGAAGACCGACCGCTACAAATAAAGAGACACATAATCATACACACTTTGATAACGTTTTAAATTACAACTTTTATCCTTAAACGTTTAAATACTTATTCGAGAAATATTCTGAACACCTAAACAAAACATTAATTTGCTCTTTTTTTCCTTAACCCAAAAAGTTTGTGGTTTTCTTATCAGGTATATCATGTTGTTATTCTCGAAAATCTATTGTTGAATAAAATGATCTAAACATTCATATATGTCATGTTACACATTATTTAAATAAAGAATTGGAAACATAGACATTAAGAAAGACAGACAGATAGAAAAAAGACAGATCGACAGAATGATAAAAACCGAAGCAGAGTGGGTGAGAAAGAGAGAGAGAGAGAGAGAGAGAGAGAGAGAGAGTAGTGAGAGAGAGAGAGAGAGAGAGAGAGAGAGAGAGAGAAAGAGAGAGAGAGAGAGAGAGAGAGAGAGAGAGAGAGAGAGAGAGAGAGAGAGACAGATCCAATTCTTTATTTAAATAATGTGTAACATGACATATATGAATGTTTAGATCATTTTATTCAACAATAGATTTTCGAGAATAACAACATGATATACCTGATAAGAAAACCACAAACTTTTTGGGTTAAGGAAAAAAAGAGCAAATTAATGTTTTGTTTAGGTGTTCAGAATATTTCTCGAATAAGTATTTAAACGTTTAAGGATAAAAGTTGTAATTTAAAACGTTATCAAAGTGTGTATGATTATGTGTCTCTTTATTTGTAGCGGTCGGTCTTCTCTCTCTCTCTCTCTCTCTCTCTCTGTCTCTCTCTCTCTCTCTCTTTCTCTCTCTCTATCTCTCTCTTTCTTTCTCTCTCACTCTTTCTTTATCTTTTTCTCTTGTTCTATCCTCCAGGTAAGAGAAGGGAATCACAAACCAAAACCTAGATTTTGAACAACACTTAAAAAAAAACAGATTAGATACGAAAAGACAAAAAAGGAAATTTTGAACTGGAATTGAACCTGAAATATGTACGCACCTGCTCTTACAACTTAATGCGCTAACAACTATGCTATCCCATTCCATTCTCCAAGCATCACCCATCCCCTGCGAACGCCAGATTCCGTAAAGCCCGTTGTAATAATTATTTATTCAGTCTGTAGCTAAGTCCGGATACAAGAGTTACAGACCTAGACCTACATTGGGCTTTGTGTTGCGAGTTGTCGGCCCTGATAAACCCCGGTGAAGTGTGGCTACTTACCTCCCCTTGTCCAAACCTGTTGAATAATGCAACACCGTCACGGCGTGTCGCGGGCGGTAACTCCGTTCGCCGCGCAAGGCTTACCTGCCCCTGTCTCCACGGTAACAGACTAACAGCCAAGCGTCAGCGCGTTTTGTCTGAGTAACAGTTCGTGTGTTTGCATAGCTTTGTTTACTGGTTTTAAACCTACCACCATCCCATGCCCTAACCCCCCCCCCCCTTCCCCCTCTTTCCAGCCTCCTCTAAACCTACCATCCCATGATGCCCCCCTCCCTCCTCTGCTTTACCTTCACGCGATCCCATGCCTCACCTTTCCCTCCCCCCTCACGCGAAAATCCCAGCTAACAGGATTTATTTTTATGTGGTGTTCCACGCTCGATCCGAACAAATAATGCCCATGGGTGTTATGCCCTTTATACTCTAAGGTAGCGAACTGGCCCAAGTGGTAGAGCGTTCTACTCACTATTACGGGAGTTCGTGGGGGTCGAAACCCACGATAGCCCCATTTTCTTTTTCGGATTTTACCGCTAGGCGCTCTACTGCATGGAGCGGTTTCTGTGTCTGACTGGCAGAGACAAGAGTACCGGAGGGTTGGTCTCCAGATCGTGAAGTTTGCGGTTCGAATCCCAAGATTGGTCAAAATGTATTTGTCCATTCTCGTTCCTTGTAACGTTGGATCGGTGTCAGTATAATGTGACCAGTCTACATATAAAAGCAATCTTTGGTTGTAAATTCAGTCTTGGGTTGTAAGCACAACGTCGCAGTATTTAATGACTTGCCCTAAGCCTTCTTATTTGTACAATCATGTATGTTATTCTTACGTCAAGTTGTGAGCTACAGTGCCGCTTGTTCTTACGGGCTCTGCAGATGTCTTGACAAATGAAAAATATTAGAACATGTAAAATTTCCTAGTTACAGTAACAATATTCCTCATTTGTTTTTTATACATGTATTAATTCCCATCATTAATAATAGTGAAAGCAGATTCCTTAACAATAGAAAAATTTTGATTAGCAACTAGACTTGTATTATTTAGTACTGTAATAGCAGGGCTCTTTGCTATCCGTTTGTTTTAAACTATTAACGTCCCCTTTTTCTTTCTTTCTTTTGTCTTTAATCTTCATAGCTCAATATAGTTACGACATGCAACAGACAATGAGACACACAAAAGAGGATAGACACTGAAAACCACGGCTTTTTTGGATAAAAATACACACTGGCGTGTCTTTTGGAATCTTGCACACACCACGAAACAAAGCGATCTCATTGAGGAAGTGCAACGCCTGAGCTAGTAGCGAAAAAAGAAAGATAATTGCAGCAGACTTGGATTCATCGGTAACATGAAGCATATTCCTCTTCATGGCATGTTACACGTTTACTTGGTATAACGTCCAGCGAAAGCACTATATAGTCTATATTGTGGATGGGCCACAAGACCGACGTCTCTGACAATTTTATGTGCTGTCACACACGAGACAGGGCGGGGATACCATGACTCCTGTCACAGGAAACTGGTACCGATCCAACCAGGAGGGAGCGACATCGCCAGGGCTCGAACCACAGACCTCCTGCGTCGTAAGCCATGTTCTACCCGACGGCCACGTGTCCTCCCTGCAGCAGAGACGCAGGGTACATCCATATGCTATAAACCAGCTTCCTCTATAATAATATGTCATGAAGATAAACCAAAATGTTAACTGTTCACTATCAACACGCATAGAAAACGACCCAGCAGGCTCATTTGGGGATTATGGGTGGGGGGTTATTGTACAAGATCAATCTCACAAAAAACATACAAGAAAAAAACAAACACAAAAAAACAAACAAACTATCAGCCTCAGGCAAAAATTCTCTATTTCCGAGAGTCGCTAGAGATGTAACTATTTTCTGACATACAATAATACCAACCTAACATAACCTTACTCAGTGATTGAGGGCAATTAAATAAAATAGATCAGGGAAAAAACACTGCATGATGAAGTCCACGCCAGAAAACTTTGCGTTAATGGTGCGACATGCATCGATTTTGATTGGTCAATACAGTTATACATGACTGTATATTCCTACTAGTACTTCGATAGTTCTAGAACTTCATGAGTGGACATCCTTACAAATTGTTGGTATGATTATATTTTTTTTTTGTCTTCAAGTATCCTGCACTCTTGGTTTCTTTGTGGACTATTTTGTTTTGAAGGCCTTGCGACATACACGACATTAAAGGATGATGTTATCAAGCCCTTTAGGCATGGGGTTGTCTGTCAGCTAATTGGCTCCTTAAGTATTGGTTAGAGCTGTGATTTGAGGCCGGTGCATTATTCCTTCACCTATCGTCATCGTTTTTTCAAAAGTCCCATTCTCGCAAAACATCTGTTTTATTCATAATAAGCACCTCTAAGTGACCCTAACAAGGATCTACAAGGCATCTTTTTCAGACCAGAGAGAATTCCCCAACTATAGATCTATCTCTGTCTGTGACTCTCGTCAGAACCACGTTCCAACTTACACAATGCTCTAAATATAGTGATTCCGTCGAGAAAGACAACAACAACAACAACAACAAACAACAACAACAACAACAGCAACAAGAGAGGGTCGAAGTGTAAGCGCTTAGAACTTCCTTAGTTCTAGAAGATGGGGTTTCCTATGATGAATTTTTCCGAGATGTACAAGGATCTATTTTTTTGTCTGTCAATCTGATGCTAGCATGACTATCGTTCAATTGGCTATTTTTATGTTTGTTGATTGTTCTTGTTGTTTTTTGTTGTTGTAATTTTAGTTTTGATTATATTACCTTCAGTATAGACATTTTTAACACTATGCATTTTATGTAATTAGTGTTATAGAAAACACGCTTTTCCACATGTTTAAACAAGTACATCTTTCTTTCTTTTTCTTTTTCTCTCTCTATCTCTGTTTTCTCTCTCCTTCCCCACTCTCTCTCTCTCTCTCTCTCTCTCTCTCTCTCTCTTTCTCTCTCCCTCTGTCTCTTTCTCTCTCTGTCCCTATCTTTTCCGTTCAGTTACCCTCTCTCTGTGTCTCTCTCTTTCTATCTGTATGTGATTCTCTATTCTCCCTCTACCCTCTCTCTCCCTTTCCTCCCTCTTTCTATATCTCTCGCTCTCTTCTCCCGTTCTCCTCATTTAGACAGCGGCGTTTTCCCAAAGAAAACCTGCAAATATGATATTTATAAAAGGATAACTTTAGTTATTTTTTTAAATAATAATTTTTTTTAGTTCTCTGTTGTTTCTGGAAGGTTCCGGTTACACCTTAACAGTCTGTATACTGTACTGAGAGAAATCACTATACCTTCAGACAAAGATTAGACGATACCGCGAGACTTGAGGTTTGATTCACCTACTCCTCAATCCACAGCTCTTCCGTCTGAACTATCTGCCTCCCCCTCCCCCTCCTCTCGCTCTCCCTCCCCCTCCTACCTCTCTTGAAGACTAACAGAACCCTTCCTTACGTCACAGTACAGGTACTACAACAGGTATAACAATAGCGGGAAGTTTACCTGTTCTTCAAATTGTCGCCCCTTTTGTCACTTACTTTCCTCTGAACGATCGACTGATAACCTTCCCTTTCCTGCTTCCTTCCGTAGAGAGCTCTCCCTCCCGTGTTCAAATATCCTAGAGTTATCACCCCTTCCGTCAAGGGGAATAATCCAGCCTAACCTAACCCTCTTGTAGCGCTCGACCACTTGCCGCGGGTTTTTACTGGCCCTGTCAGTTGTTAAAGCCCTTGCGATAAAGCTCACGTAGCGAAAACGCGGACGATAGGGAACGGGATTTCCAATTATTTAAGATCGTAAGTACAACGTTGTGGAGCGTTTAAGACTCGTCTTAAGATATGTGAATAACGAGGCTTACGTTTTTGAGGTTTTTGGTGTCATTGCTGTCGCAAATGTATTCAATTGCAGCAGCTTTAATGACGTTTTGGTGTCACTATAGAGGGATTTGTGGATAAAACAGTAGAGTTAGAGGAGGAGGACTGTGGGAGTCAGTTTTGGGAAGGAGAACCAAAAGTTCTTGGGCAGTTTTCTCAGGTTGTTGCATCCATCACCCATTCATAGCTATTATTCTAGATAATTATACAGAGCCAATGCCTGAAGCCTTACGATAAATGGGGCTGTAGCGAAAATGAAGGTGATAGGTAAGTGTGTCGTTTTTTAAGGACTTCAGCTTTTTTTTTTACCCCCACCTCCTCCCTTATCAGCCTATAGTCCTCATACATATAATATAGTCTTACAGTCTGGGTCAACTCATGACCAAAAATAAAAATGGGGCATTAGCGAAAATAAAGTTGATAGGTAAGGGGCCGTCCTTTAAGGACGTTAGTTGTGTTTTTTTTCAGTTGTTTTTTTTTGTACCCCCATTCTTCCCTTCTCAGTCTATAGTCAATATGCATTCATAGTCTTTATAGTCTGGAACAGCTGGCCTAAAGATCAACACCGTCCCATCCCTGAAGCTGATCTCATTAAAAAGAATCTCTGAAGCTATCGCCTTTAAAAGAACAGGAAATCTGCACCCATCATTTAACCATAGAACGTTCTATCTTAGACGAACATATCATTCTCCATAAATGTCAAATGGCGTTATTATGCTATCCACTATATTCATGTGGATCGTAAGGCCTCTGTTGTCTCTACAAGTCTATGGGAGATGATGTTGCGTATGGAAAGTTTAGAACAAGCACTTGATGATTTGTGTACCTTTCTCCGCCCAGTGCCCAGTTGTCAGTCACTAGGATTAGTTGGGACAGGGCTGGGCTATCGGCGATGGTAAACATTACTACATGGACAATGTGGAGTGTGGAGTGTGGAGTGTGGAGTGTATAATACAGAAAAGTTTTAATATGCTATAGAGGTTAGGTCCTCGCCTTCGAAGTGGTCAGGGATTAAAATTAGAGCGGAAAGCGGGTAGGAGATAAGTGAGGGGTGATAGAGGGGAAGGGAGAGAGAGAGAGAGAGAGAGAGAGAGAGAGAGAGAGTCAGAGGAAAATACAGAGACAGAGAGAGAATGAGGCAGGGAATGAAAAAGAAAGAGAAAGAGAGACAGAGACGTAGTTTTGGGAAAAGGGAGAGAGAAAAGGACAAAGAGAGAGAGAGAGAGAGAGAGAGAGAGAGAGAGAGAAAGAGAGAAAGAAAAGAGAGAAGGAAAGAGAGAAGTATATTGATAAAGGTGAAAAGACATAGAGAGACGTTGTTGTCATTATAAAATACTGATACATGCATATATAATTACATTAAAATATTAGTTATAGACTAAATTTAGAAGGAAATGCGATAACAAAACAAAACAAAACAAAAAACTAACAGAGAGGAGAAAAAATACACCAATAGAAATAAACGACAACAATTGAAACAAAAACAAAAGACAGAAAGGTAAAACAATGCGGAATGGGTGAAGAGGCTTTAACCGATGGAGAGGGAATGAGGTTGAGGGAGGGGGTAACAAAATAGACATATAGATAGATAGATTGATAGATAGATAGATAGATAGATAGATAGATAGATAGATAGATAGATAGATAGATAGATAGAT
>RQTK01000057.1:166746-178692 GCA_003991915.1 Elysia chlorotica | reverse complement strand
AGAGAGAGAGAGAGAGAGAGAGAGAGAGAGAGAGAGGGAGACAGAGAGACAGAGTTAGAAAGAAATCAATAGGTAACCAAATAGGACAAATACATTTTTGACCAACGGTGGGATTCTAACCGCGGACCTTCCGATCCATAGACCAACTCTCTACCACTTGAGCCCGTTCACCCCCACCTGTCAGACTGAGCAGGTAGGTAAAGGTATCCAGATGGCCTGTGGTCAAGCACTGACCAGTGAGATGTGTGTGTGCCAGACCAGTCCGGAGATGTCACTGTGTGTGCTCAGCCCCTGATGTCCAGTCCAGCAGGAAACAGGTGACAGACTCCCCGGCTCCGGACCTCACTGGACACTGGTCACTAGGCACTGGTCACTGTATATTCAGTCATCCCACTCAGGCCCGAGCGAGTGATCAACCTGACGCAATTTGACCAGCGTCTCTCGTTGCCATGGTGATGACGATACAGTGCTTGTGATAATGGATATCAGTTGAAAATAGAGACGATATATCAGAGAATCTGCCCACTGCCCCATAAATGTATCCCGATCATAGCTTTATTCTAGACATTAGGAGTCCATTAGGAGCGATCTGGAAAAAAACAACATGCTTAAATGTTGTGATTATGTCATTCCGTTATCTTCCTGCCTCACGCAAAGCCTGTGATGTGATACAGTAATAAACAGCTTAGGTCAGCAGTGGCGAGATGGCTCAAGTGAAGTGCGCAGGGTCCCTAATCGGCAGGTGGGCGGTTCGAACACACGATTTGACAAATTATTGTGTGTGTGTGTTTTGTTTGTTTTAGTTTTTTTCTGTAATTTTTGTTGTTGCATATTCTGTCTCCTATTGCATGCTGGGGTGATTTTAATGTTATCGACTATAGCAGGAGCCCTGGTATTCTCACACTGTTTTTTCTGTGTGACAGCACGTAAATTTATCAGATGTTAGTCTTGGGGCTCATCACCTTATGGGACCTTCTTTTGTAAAAAAAAAAAAAAAAAGGAATGTGGAAAACTAAGATGAAGGTGACAAGAAGGTGAGACCAACACCTTTACTGAAATCCAAACAAATTAGTCACTGTTCTTTAGTCTAGAGATCGTTCTACTGATTGGTCTGGTGCCCCTCAGGTTTGGATTTAAAATATTCCGAATTTTTATTTTAAAAATCAATTGTACATAAAAATTAAGGTCTTTGAGGATCGTGGGATTAACAAATGAGTAAAAGAAGCAAAAATGTTTTATAGCCGTGAAAACATAAAAACCCATAGTAAAAGTCAGTAAAACTTTTCCAGAAAACTGGTTGTTCTGTAAGCTTATTATTATGCTCTGTGGTAGAACGTCGATCCGGCTGATAAAGGCGATTCAATTAAGGCCTAACTTTCTTTTGAAAAAAAATTTTTGTTGAAATATATATCTCAATGATGCTGTTTTCCACTCTCTTTCTGTAATCAACATTCGCAAAAGATAGTCATAATGCCGTATGAACAACGTTGATGGATGTTTACGACTCGTCCATTATGCAAATATGAAGACTTACGACGAGTTATAGCTACTACAACGTTGTGCTTACTATTTATAGTGTGAGCTCTTGGTGAACATTCAATATTACTGTGTTGGTGACTTCGTTATCTAATAAAAAATAATTATTCACAATTGGTCGTGAAATAAAACCCGTGAATATTATAGTGATACACTAGTTTAATTAATTTTTTAAAAATGTTTTTCTATTTATTTATTTATCTATCTATACTTAAAAAGCTCCTAAGTTCCTAATATTGTTTATTTATGGTCGTCAATAGATTATCTTATTATTGGAACAAGTCAATGTTTCTGTGGGCTGAAATAAAAGATGGTATATAGGTACACGTACGGTGTCTTATAAAATTTTGCCTTTATAAACTCTGTAATATTGAATAGGTTATCCTGCCCATGAGGTCGCACGTTTTATGATTAATTTAATTTAAACATAAAATAAGCCAAGCCCTGTTTATTGAAAATATTAAATTTTACATTAATAATTATTAATTTTATTAAGCAGTTTCTTTGGGGTCTTTTAAATTCCGTGGTCTTTTGTTTTGTTTCGTTTTGTTTAAGGTGTCCTAATTGTTGAAACTTCCCCCCAATCGATAACTTTGTCATGATTGTGCAGTGTCTCCACCACATCAGAATTAAGGTGTCCATTCACAATTCCGTGGAATCACTAAAGGTAAGAAAGGTTTGATCAGAAAAGGAATAGAGAATTATCAGAGAGTTCAAAAATAATGATCGATTAACAATACATGTATACACTTGTTTTTCTGCGTATAACCTCTGTTGTTGGTGAGTTGGTTTAACCTCCAACACCATCATTACTTTAAAAGTTATATCGTGGAAGGGTCACAAAACTAACGTTTGACTTTTTATGTGCTGTCATACACAAGACAGGACGGGGATACCATAACTCCTGTCTCAGTCTTATAACCTCTAACTCTGATACAATATAATTATACAAATTAATTATCCACAACTCCCGGTTTAATGGGTCAATCTACATAATTATAGATACCTTCACCAAGTATGACAAAAGTTTGATCAGCAATGACTCGAGAACGATCACGAAGTTTATAATAATAATTATGATGAGTGATCCACAAGGGACAGTTTTTCCTGATGTTTACTTGCTAACTGGACACTGGTCACAGTCCGGCATGTCACTCTGTTTACATTATATTGACAGTATGTCTGGTCAGACGGGTCGTCTCTCTGGGCATCACCACCACCACCCTTTCCATCTCTTGAAGCCATCTCCTCTCCCCCTCACCCTCACTGCCTGCATATACCCATATAGACATGTTTTGCACCACTGGTAAATCAGTGGTGACTTCCATGTCCGAACACTAACATAGACCAGGTCAACTGTCAGACTGAACAAACTTTACTCTGCTGTCAATGTCTATGTCATGGGCGCCAAATAGCTCAGTGGGTAGAGCGCTCAACCAACCAGCAGAGTTAGTAGGTACAAATACATACGTGTATTTAGAATAAGAAATTAAGCCTCGCTCTCGTTAACTAGTGGTGAAATTTAAAGCAATTACTACATTTAATCAAGGAGGGGATATAGGAGTGCTGGTTAAGTTCATAAATAGTTCAGTAGGTAGAGCGCTCAACTAACCAGCAGGGTTAGTTATATTAGTTAGTAGAACTACATACGTGTACATTCACTCTAGCTCTCTTCTGATCATCTCTCCACCCCATCCCTGCATACAACCATATAGACACGTTTTGACCACTGGTGAGACAGTGGTGACTTCCAGGTTCCAGGTCCGAACACTAACATAGACCAGGTCAACCGTCAGACTGAACAAACTTTACTCGGCTGTCAATGTCTATGTCACAGGCGCCAAATGGCTCAGTGGGTAGAGCGCACAACTGACCAGCAGGGTTAGTAGTTAGTATAACTACATACATGTACTTTATAATATGAAATTAGTCCTCGATCTCAACTAGGGGTGAATTTTAACAGCAATAACTACATTTAATCGAAGAAGGAACGGGGGGGGGGGTTTATAATATTATTGTACTGTTGTGGATTCTACGCCACAGTTGGATATTTAGTGCTGTGTTAAAATTTATCTTTAGCTAGGCAAACACGGGCGGGGGGTATAGAACTATTTAATCATTCAATTTAAAGACCACAGTGCGATTCGCACCAGATTCTGAATGATCTAACACCCACAGGAAATCTGTACAGCTAAGGTGATGAGTGGTCCCAGATACTCGTATGTACGATTCTCTAGCAAACTTGGAAGACTTGTGGTACATGTACATCAGTTCTATCATCAGAACCATGAATAATTTTTGTAACATAAACTGATACAAAAGTTTTTCTTTTCTTTTTTAACCTAGTAAGGCAGTTTTGACCGTCCTCCATCACCCCATCCAACTCCCACACGCACAGACACAATATATGGATTATAGGGGAAATTATTTCTTGCACGTTAATTTCTTAAAGTTGAAAACAGGTTTTCAGTTCAAAACAATTATATTTATTCTTGAAATCTCCTCTTACAAAAGTTAAGTTCATTTTATTTTGTCACCTTACGTGGACCTCCTGATTGTTTGCGTGGCCATCTATATGTTATGGACTATAAAATTATTCATGATTGTATATTAATGCTTTTCTTCAATATTATTCATTAAAAGTTATTATAAATGTTACATGTTTAATCATTGCTATACCTCCATGAGAAGATAATAAAAAAAATTTTGTATGAGAAAGTAGCATTCGATTTTATTTTTGTATAATAAGCTTAATTAAAAAAGTGTAAGTTTAATCCATTCTATTATTATGGTTAGTTTGAAGGTTTTGTGTTCACATCATTGGTATTGGGGACATAATACATAAACAACAGCAATAACAATATTAACAACAACAGTAATAGTGTTTCTAGTCCATGGGTTTCACCTCCGTGAGAAAGACCAACTCCTGAAGCGGTGATGCAGCAATACACCATTTGCTTTGAAATGAACAACTTACAATGGTTACAGAAGTAGTAGTCTACATCAGTAAATACAGTCATGTAATATGTAGTTGGAAACTTTAAAAGTAAAAATAACCCAGACAAAGAAAAACATGTAAAGCAGAGAGCTCTTCTGCAAATTCTTAATGTCTACCAGACAAAGAAAAGGCATTCGTTAGCAGTGTAAAGAAACAGAACAAACCAAAACAAAATTATTTAAAGAAAAAAAAAACACCGAGAAAGAATTAGTTTGACGACAAAAAAAAATAACCCCAAAACAACAACGAACGAAAATAACATCTAAGATTTTAATAACACAAAACAAAGACAAACCCAAATTAAAGTTTGGAAGATTCTTGCTAGCTGGTCTGGCAGGGATATTAATTTCAGACATTGGACACACACACACACACCGACTTTGTTTTATCTCCTGTGAGTGAGGACAAACCCAGATTAGTGCTCAACCACGGATATGAATTACAGTCATGTAAAATACCAAACACTCGAAAAAAATCCAGCCAGAGAGAGAGAGAGAGAGAGAGAGAGAGAGAGAGAGAGAGAGAGAGAGAGATTGAGATAGCCACAAGATAACACCAAACATCTACTTCTCACCACAGCGCTACACGTTCCACGACCAAGGCGAGAAAGATAAACAAACCCTCCCCCCTCATTCACCCCCTCTCTACCCACTCTCTCCCGCTTCACTGCGCACGGTGCTACAAACTTCCGTACAGCGCTCAACAACTCGCTTCCGACCCCGCCCACTTACGCCGGCTTTGTCCTCCTTTGCCCTACTTTTCCGCACTTTGACCCCGCCCTCTTCGTGCTCACAACGGTAGCCATTGGTCGAGGGGTGGGAGCAATCGGAAGGCTGCTGCACGGTGAATGGCTGTAACGACTTATAGCGTGCAGGCCCCACCCTCCTCGCTCACCAAGTGGCCGATGAACGGTAGATCGAGCTGCGGCAGTGTGGGTGTTTCCAGCAACCAATCCGTGGATAAGACCACCAGACGCCAACAAGTGGTCATTATTGTGGTGTGGTAGTCGCATACGACACATGCACACTAAACTACTTGTATTACAAGTACCAGATCTACATCTCATCATTACATCTCTACTAAACATAGAGACTATCGTTTCAGTCTGTTTTACAAGTACAGTACTTTATAGGAACATTATAGATTTAGACTTGGCCAAAAGTTTCTCGAATAGAGCGCCTATATTGGTTATTTTTCAAACTCCTCTGGAAATAGATCTTATCTAGATCTAGTCCAGCCACTAACATCCACATTGATTTTGACGTTTCCTCTCGTTATACCGGTAAGTACTCACAACTAGATCACTAAGATTTATGTTTGCCTATTTTACAAACGTTTTCTATGACGGAATTTATCTTCTAACTACTCGTCTCCTAAATTTTAAAGGGAAACCCCATTCGGTGACGGGTCCTAGGACCAATGCTAATCATTTTTAAGAGCTGTCCCACATGAGACAGTGTCAGGACATAGCCAGGACTCCCGACCTAGCCGGTGCCATCATAACATTTTACTGTCACCGCCCAAAGGGTAGGGGGCGAAATTAGACAAATCAATTATTCCAGACCGTGGGTTCGAACCGGGACACAGTTACATAAGTATAGGTTAAAATATCTAACTCCTTAATTATACATATTTACTGTAGAAATTTTCATTAAAACAATACATACAACTTTTTTTTTATTATTGTACATGTAGTGCCGTCTGACACCTTGCTATCACAATATTTTTTTTCTCTCAACCCATGGAAAGACTGACAATGTATAATCTAATTTTTTAGGCTATTAAATACTTGCATTTTTCTTATTGACTGTATTTTAATTTATTCTATATTGATACAAATTCCTATACATTTGAGAATATCTGCCTTTTGTTCTCACATTCTACGTCGTTAATTGAAAATGATTTTCCCTAAAATGTTACCGATTTGTTGCGTCCAAGAAGGGTGTGTAAATAAAAAAAAGAATGTAACGTGTACCATGATATGAAAAAGAGAAAGAAAATTGTTATCATTGTGGATCTATTTCGGTAAAAACCACATTTGGTGCACGTGCCTTCAGTATAGTAGTTTCGCTCGTTCAATATTTAATAATTATTTCCACATTAATTTTTTTTTTAAATGCAGAAAAAAAATGTGTCTTGTTTCAACGAAATTGTTAATTGATTTTCCAGCACGCATTAGGTACCAGTATACAAAAACATGCTCTCACGGATCCGACAGCTATACTCTCTCCTCTTTTCGTATTGATGTTACTCACCAAAGCATTTTAAAACTCTGATCTATTATCACATTGTTTCGCTGTCAGTTTTTTCCACCACGCTTGGCAATAAATCATTATCCACCAGCGTCTAAGGATAACGATCAAATAAAATTATCAATTTTAAAAACAAGTTGATCAAGAATCTGAATCTTACCTTAAAATGTATGTAACTTTAACACAATACACTGTATACTTTTTTTTATTGCGGACGGGTTCCAAAACAAACGTCTGAAAATTGCACGTGCAGCCTCTTAGAGACAGTACGGGGAGACCTGGCTCCTGTCTCAGCCGGTTACATTAAACTGGCACCGCCCTTACAGCTAACCACAGTCACATTTTAAAAACAAAAACAATCTACAGTGACGTGTGACCACATTCCCTGTTGACAGGTCACATTCCACAAAGTCCTACAAGCTCACAACCCAACAACCGTTTTCAAAACATACCGGCATCAGCTGATCAGGGTTTGACAAGTACTGGAACCCACCCACCTAAACATAGAAGCTGCGCGCTAGACTCTATGTCACTGCCAGAGGTCATGTTTATGCTCCAACTGTCAGGACCTGTCTAAACTCATCGATTAGGTTATGATGGTGCAAATTTCAAGGCTTCAGTAATGCGATCATACTTGTTTTACTTCAATCTGATTTACCTCTTTATTCTTTTCTCCGCACTCGTGTGGCAGCGCGTAGATTTGTCAGATATTTCTTTGGGGCGCGTCTACTGAATATGGTATATGTATAGAGCTGGCGCGGACGCTAAGCAACAAAATAGAAACTCTTGATTCATCTGTGATCATTACAGTGGGACTAGAAAATCATATCCTTAACAGTTCGACGTTCCCTCGCCAAATCTTGAATGGTCGACCGGAATTTACGCTAACATAAGGAATTCCAAGTTCCTATTAATTTTGTAGCTTGTTTAAGATACATATAATCCCATAACGGGATGGCTGGTTAAAGCAAGACATGTATGATTTGACGCTTGACTTCGATTAACACAGAGTTGCTTTCTTTGTATATTGTTGTACATGTATCATCAAATAAACTCTCTGGAATTTAAAAATAATTAAAATCATCTTCTTCCTTTTTACGAAGATGTGCGTGGGTATAATAGTTTTCAAGAAACTCTGAATGAAAACTTTGATTGCCCCGTGATGGAGTAAAAAAGTCATTTGGAAATGGCAGTAAACAAAACAAGAATGCAACCAGAATGTCTGTTATGACACAACTGCTATTTTTATTTGGAAATACATGTACATGTATCACAATAATGTCCCAGACTAGTAGTACATACTACATACTTAGTACATAATACCACGAAAATTGTGACAGTGGGGCGGTGTTGGGTCTGGCAGTCAGACTCATGTCTCTACTCAGGGATGATGAAAGTCAATGTCATGTTTTCACATTCCTGGAGTTCCTGGTATGAATCTGACAGAGTACACTTTGCGATACACATTGTACTAACCAATGACATAATTAAACCCGTTAGACACTGGGTTTTCTAAACTTTGTTTAGTGTAGATCTCTGATTGGACGCCGGTGCAGATTTTGTTATAATATTTATATCGTCTTCGTTTTGCTACCAGCCCGTCGACGCAAGGCTTCTGAATAATTGTATTGATTATAGAAAAACATATTGATCTTATGAAAATTATCCTATTGAGTGAATCATATTTACTTTTTTACGTCTGCAATTTATAATAAGGCCAAGCAAAAAACAAAACAAAAAAAAAATAAAACAAAGATAAAATATGGAAACAACAAGCGCCGCCACTGAAAGGTCTGCAGTTTGCCAGTATTGTTTTATGTTTTTTGTTTTGTTTTGTTTTTTTTTGCAATAAGTTTAAACTCTAGGCTATGACATTTGTTCCTTATGTGCAATAGTAGAAATAAAAGCAGAAACAATAATAATTATTATGCAATTTTTTTTTTAAATGTTGCTTTAAAATGTGAAAATGAACCCCTGCGCTTTTATATGAAACCACAGTAATGTATTTTCTGATCTTATCGGGGCATTTAGTTTCAACTGTATACATTAGCTTTTTGTTCCAAGGCGCATCTAAAAATGTTCTAAACACCGTGCTCTTTAAAACATCCATTAAATAAAGTTTCCCGATAAATTTTCCCGATATCATCCCGCTTTCATCCCGATTTCATCACATACTGAACTCGCATGTCCCCGTATCATACCACACAATATCATCCTCAAGACCTTTTAAAAAAAAATCCGAACCATACTATTTTGTTCAAATACACGTAAAGTATTCAAGTCTCATCTCAAAACATGATTTATAATAAATTCTCTACAGAGGGAGGGAGATAATTCCCCTAGGTTCCCCTGGGGGATCCTATACGGCAAGATTTATAATATTAAATACACCTTCCTTTCAAGAAACCAAATAACCATGTTCCCTCCTATCCCCATATTTTTCAGACCGTGTGACCATTGACACCACTCACCCCAGCTCTAGCAGGCACCAGGATGAAGATCGAAGTCTGCTCACCGTCCAAGGGGGAGAGCTACAGAGCCCGCTCTGGCGTGGAGCCCGTCACCGTGTGCCATGACACAGCCCTGGCACTGCGCATCTCAGCAGGCGTGTACCAGGGGGAGGCAACTCACGGGGCACTCGCGGCTGGGGCCTTCCAGCCAACTCACGCGTTCATGGGTGAGTAACAGTATTTGCCAAAGGCCAAGGAGGAGAAAAGGGGGTTGGGGGGTTACGTGGGCTCAGACCTAAATTATTGTAAGTAATGTTTTTTTACTTCTAATAAAGTTCCTTCGAAAAAAACTCCCTAAAGTTATCACCATAAAAATTCCCTTAAATATCCACAAAACTGTAACAGAAAAGCCTATCTTATAAAAAAAAACACTCAATACTTCACAACAAAGTGTTATTTCAATAACATTTACATAATAAGTTTTATTTAAATTTTGATGGAGACAGTTATACACAACCAGACTCATGTATGAAATTAATTCTATCTTCGGTCTTTAAAAAACATACAATTACAATGATATATGTATCATCAGGTGGACATTATCTAGCCGCAGCAGCAGCAGCAGCAAGTGCCACCAACAGTATCTACAGCAGCAGTAGCGTGAGCCATTTCCCATTCCAGCGGTCACCACTCGCTCCAGGCGTTCCCCTGGCAGCCAGTATTGAGGGCCATGTGCAGCACCCGCATAATCTCCAGCATCTTCAAAATCTTCAGCATCAGGCCACCCACCCTTATTTCTTGCTGAGCGCCGCCTATGGCAGTCTGGGCCTCCAGAACCCCACCCACCAACACGCCCATGCCTACCTCCCAGTGCTGGCTTCACCCAAGTCACTCAGCGGTGGCTCAAACATTAAGTCTGACAGTGGAATCAGCAGTACACGTAGTAACTGTGGCAGCAGTGGTGCCAATATTACCCCTGACAGTGGTAGTATCAGAAATAGTGACATTCGCATTGGCGTCAGCAGCAGCATCTCCACCAATGGTACAGGTAATAGCATCACCACCACCACCAGCAACGCCATACAGGTACCATCTCCTGTGCAGTAGCTCAACCAAAAGACACCTGGGGAGAAGGAGTCACTGTCAAGATGATATCGTCACGCGCCGCGAGTCTGGCATCACTGGTGGTCTTGACCAGACCACAGCATCAACAGCAGTACCATCATCAGCATCACCACTGGCACAGCATACACCTGCATCAACATCAGCAGCATCATCGCTGTCATTGACACCCTCCCCGCACGGAGACGGGGCCCCGGGACGCTGGCATGACGCGGACCCCACATTGTGGACCCAGCACCTGACTGGTTCGCCCCTGGACCCGACCTCCCCGCCAGGCTGGTCATCGGGGAAATCCGATGTGTCCACCAGCAGTAGCTGTGGAGATGGTGAGTACATTGTTGTGTACATTGTACAATCATGTAGTATGCATAGTATGTGTTGATATCATGCTGTTTTTTATGACAGGTTGTAACTGTACTAATCAGTTAGTAGTCTCACGAAGATTTATAAGATAAGATAATATATTCCTTCTATATTCCCTCATGGGGAAATTAAAAAAATTAGATGTCCACCTCTATTTTGTAAATATCAACAGAAGTTCTTTAGAAATTAAAGGTTGAACATCATTTTGAATCGCAGGTTTAGTGATTGAGAAAACTAGAAAATGTAAAAATGTGGGAAGAGCTGCTACCCTATATATAATAAAAAACACAAAAAATTGTGTTCTTAGTATAACTTATAGCATAAGTGGTTATGATGGAGTAATAAATTATTGTAATTTATAGAAGATTTATAAGATAAGATAAAATATTCCTTCATTATTCTCTCGTGACATGCCCCAAACACTTGTACAGTTCACACTTAAAATTATGAGTTAGAAAACAATAAATTGTTTATAATTATTTGAATATTAAAAAGCAGACATAATTATAAATAAATCCATAATTGTAGTGTATGATAACGACTAGCAATAAAAATAAGAAATCTGTATTTATAGTCTAAATTTAGATAAGTTTAAAACTAGCTATAACCACGGTTCTTAGGTGTACATAAAAAGGGAACGGCGGTCACATTAATATAAATTATGTATTTTGTAAATTTGATTTAAATGATAGATTCAGTGATTGAGGAAGATAGAAATCAAAAGCAACTACAAATCTAAAATTGTTAAAGTTTAGTCCTAGGATTCGTCGCAGCATTGGAACCTTCTTGGGAAGCCAGACATGTAAAACTTTTGGAGAGCTGATATCCTAAATAAAACAATGAACACAAATGAATTGTTATTGTTTATCTCCTATATAAAATATAGCACCAGTAGTCAAAGACATGACAGAGTAAATATTGTAATTTATTATCTACTATAGTAAATACATGATTAAAAAATTGTTTCAGTGAGACAAAACATTTAAAAATAAAAATTATCAAGAACAAATAACAATAGGAAACATGTCAAGTGAAAATATAGACAAAAAAAAAAGTCATTTAAACAGATATACAAACAAAAGAAGAAAATACAACAGCAACCAAACAAAGACAACAAAGGACAAACTGCATGCACCTCAGACCACTGAATAATGAACCCCCACCCTATCTTACTCCCTTCCCTCTCTCTCTCTCTCTCTCTCTCTCTCTCTCTCTCTCTCTCTCT
>RQTK01000057.1:153369-165345 GCA_003991915.1 Elysia chlorotica | reverse complement strand
TTGTTTTTGGGGGGGGGGGGGGGGGGCGGTGGCCCTGGGTTAGATCATCGGCTTCCGACGTAAAAAGTCCAGGTTCGAGCGCTGGCGATTTCGCTCCCTATTGGTTGGGTCAATGTCAGTTTAATCTGACCTGCTGAGACTAGACAGGAGTCATGGTATCCCCACCCAGTCTCGTGTGTGGCAACACATAAAATTTTCAGATGTTAGTCTTGGGGCCCGTCTACTATATAGCCTATATGATGCTGATGTTAGGCGTTAAACCAATTCAACTACTACGTTGCTGTTTAGCGATAAGCAACCAATACAACCTAACTCAATCCCAATCACACCAATTTAAGCAACCAATCCAGCTTAAACCCAATCAGACCATTCTCCCTCGGGGAAACTCCTGGCCGTCCCTATCCCGGGATGCTAATGGGCGGGGCATGACTTCCGGGGCCTTACCGCGTCTGGCCAGGAGTTGCTCCCCCTGGTGCCGGAGACTAACGTCTCTCTGGGGTGCCGTGCTAGGTGACACCCTGATATGCCAGAGTCCAGGTCTGTGCACCCTGCAGTAGTCCTGGTCACAGGGCACGTTCTGGTCAGTTACTGTATCAGTGAGATGTGGGAGGGGGACTTTTGACAGTTCTTGACACCTGATACTGTTGATACTGTTGATACTGTCAGATCAGCAGCATGCAGATAGCCTACTAGTCGGTGGAGAGGGGCGGAGAGAGAGAGAGAGAGAGAGAGAGAGAGAGAGAGAGGGAGAGAGAGAGGTAGAAAGGGACAGTGAAACAACAGAGGTGCTATCTTCTCTAGCTCTCTCTGGGCTGAACGTCTCTTGGGTTCCCCTGGGGGATACCCAGGGATATCATACGGCGAATTACTGTTGTCTGAGCACAAATTGGTGTTTTATAGGGTGTAGAGATTCTGTGACAGTTTTTTGACACCTGATACTGTTGATACTGTCAGGTCAGGCTGCAGATAGTCTACTAGTCGGTAGAGAGGGGCGCAGAGGAGAGGGTAGAGAGAGATAGAGAATGAGAGTGAGTGGGGGAAGTAGAGAAAGGGAAGAGAGATAAAGAGGGAAAGAAAAAGAAAGAGAAAGATGAAAACAGAGACATAGCGAGAAAAAGAGAGAGATTGAGAGAGGGAATGGAACAGAATAAATTTAAATAAAGAGAGAAAGTGAGGGTGAAGAAGAGAGATGGTATCCATTTATTTCCGTCGATATCGCCATTCGCTCGTATTACAATAACCCATCTTTATCTCTCTGTTTATCTCTCTGTATGTCTGTCTTCTGCTGTCTTCTGTCTGTCTGTCTGTCTGTCTCTCTCGATCTCTCTCTCTCTCTCTCTCTCTCTCTCTATCTCTCTCTGTCTCTTTCTCTCTTCAACATAACGAAATAAATGCCAATTTGTAGTTCTCAACTTATCTGCCAAATTAACGAACCAATCTCTACACCCTATAAAACACCAATTTGTGCTCAGACAACAGTAATTCGCCGTATGATATCCCTGGGTATCCCCCAGGGGAACCCAAGAGACGTTCAGCCCAGAGAGAGCTAGAGAAGATAGCAGTAATAGAACTATCAATCCGTGACGGGCAGCGAATGTTATCTAGGTGAGTAATTAGCAGTGCTCACCCACAACACTCCCATGAGCCCAGTTAGTTGGGTGGCTAAACCTCTAAGGTGAGGCTGGGGGTGTTGGCAGGCAGTAGACGAATTGCGATAACCGGGCATGTATCTAAAATGAAGACGATTGGTAGGCCAACGCGGATCTGTACAAGTTATTGGGCTTTAGCTATACATCAGCATATAATATATTTCGACTAATAGTAATATGTGATTATCAGTAATACCAGAGACAATAGATTTTAGCAAGACGTCTCACACTAAAATCTCATAATGTTATTGATATCATAACGTGACGCGTTCTCATTCTTTTTCTTTCTTGAAATTAAGACGGTTGACTAATGTCCAGACTGAGATTTAAAGAAGGAAGAAACCTGCCTTAATTATCCTAACCCATAATACATGTACTCAAAATTCTCCCCGTGAAACCTCTCACTATTTCACTCTATCTGATTATATTTTAAGTAAATTGTACTATTAAAAGAAAACTATATTTTTTTACGTCTTTAGCATTGGCACAGAACCATAACTCGAACCTAGACTTATGAAGCCAATAATTATTAAACACGCCCATGCTTAAGGGCGTGAATATGTCATCCATTATTATGTGTACTAATCGCAAAACCTCTAATGAAGATCGCAAGTACAATGTACTCACAAGCAGGTAATCATCACAGGATTAACTGGAGATTAGGCCTGACATGGTAGCCATTTAGTTCAGGTGGTAGCGGTCTTGACGGACGACCAAGAGACTTGAAGTGTCGGTTTTAATTCAGATTTTCATGAAAAACACTGAAGATAATGGTTTGAACCGGGAAAGAAAGATATAGAGGGGGAACAATAGAAAAGGGAAGAGGCAGGTGGCTCGGTAGATGGGCATAGATAGAGAGAAAGAGAGTCAGAGAGAGACAAGAGAGATATCATAACTACTTTATGGCCTCTCTTCACTGTGCACATTTCCCACCCCCATACCACATGCACATATTATAAATTTAAGTGTTTTGAAAACCAAATTCTTGTGCTACAAACATACACATTCATACAACCATACACATATACAACCGTACACACATACATACAATCATACACACACCACTTTTCAAAATGTCCCACGAAAGGTTAACATCTTGCGTCAAGAGTTGGAGTTAATTTTTTTCCTTGCAACGCACGGAAAGTCTTGGAACGACTTCAATGTTCTTATTTCATACCAAACAGCTATTGGGAATTTCATAACCAACATAATTTTTTGTTTCTAGTGCGATGGAAAGCAAAAACTTTCCCATAACGATTAATTTTTCTTTCCGACCCTTTTTCTAACCGGATATAAATCTTTGTTGACGTCATTGTGCAATAATGTTTTTGTTTACAAAGGCTTAAAAATATATATTTACCTCTTTTAGCCTTAGTGTCAGAGCCTCGATATCCCTAATCTATGTTGCAATATGAATACAGTGTGAAGTCAAACCCAACTTGTCTCCACAACCAGAACCAACATAATTTTTTGTTTCTAGTGCGTTGGAAAGCAAGAACTTTCCCATAATGTATTTTTCTCTAACCGGATATTAATCTGTATTGACGTCATTGGGCAATATTTTTTGTTTACACATGTTTGATAAAATACCATGATATAATTATAATTAAATACATTCTCTTTTCGCATCGTAATACCCTGATGATAAAAAGTTGCGGTGCACCATTTGTGTTCTTTAGGTTTAAGCACAATCATGTATAATAATGATAGTTCGAATCAGTATGATGCGCTGTTGTTTTATGAAGTTATACAAACTTTAAAAAATATCCACCACGCAAACAGAGAAAAGTAAAGTAAGGAAAAAGGGTAGCATACAACAGAAGATTAAAATAACGTAAAAGAATTGTACGCCGTGGACATTAGTGGATGCAGTGATCGACCAAGACCTGAGTATTCCGTCCTGGGTCCCGTCACCGAAATGGTATTTTCTTCAGACCTTGGAGTCTTCCAAATAATTATGAAAGAGCCTCGATTTCTTTAAACGAAATATTCCAAAATCTATGTTGCAATACGGGTACAGTGTGAAGTCAAACCCCACTTTCCTCCACAGCGTAGTAATATTTTTTATATTGTTTACACAACACTGATCCCGCCCACTTGACGCTGTACAAATATATCGTTACGCGGGTCATTTTTATGCTTTTACCACTCAGAGAGATAAAGGAGTCACCGCTGCTACTAGTTTAATGTGTTAATTGTCTTAGAACATTATGGGCACAATATAGCCGTTACCGTGCTGGCGTGCCGTAAAAACAAACTCACTCAGTCACTCAGGTCATAAAACACTGGAGGCAACGTTGGAAGAGTCAATAACTGATAAACGGTGGCCACGAAGAGGTTTAGACAGACATTTTTGTGTGTAGGACAAATGTTAGTCAATGGAAACATAAGTTGATCGATAAACGATTGACGAAAAGGACGTCAGACAAAAATAGACCAGTTATGTATGTTAGATAATATACACACAAAAAACAGTTCTTAACGTTTCTGGCACGAATTTCGACCCCTGCTCGATTTCAAAGGACAAGTACACCACCTTCTACAAAAATAGTGAGAGTGTATAAATGAGTGCAGAAAAATATACCAAGGTTTTGGGTCTTGTGATTCAATTTGATACGTTTTTTAAGTGTAACGTTCGGCAGAAAGTTGGCATCACTAATATTTTGGTTCTCTCACCTCCTCAGAAACCTCACCCATGTCCCAAAGACTTCCATCACTTGCCTTTCCCGAAGGTAAGAAGTTGATGAAGCTTAGACAGCAGATTCAGCAGCACTTTCTCCACACGCACACCCACAACCACCATCACCACCATCACCATCCCTACCAACAGCAACAACAACAACGCCAGCATCCCAGAAGGCGTCGTTTCGACTTTTCCCGCCTGGCCGAGTCCGCGACGACCAGCGACCTGGAGGGATGTCAGTCACCTGACTCGTCAGCCAGCATCTCGCCGCCCATCAGCTACAGCAGCTTCCAGAGGGAGGGAGACATCAGCCGTGACCTTGACCTTGTCATGGAGGAGCCTCACCCTCACCACGCCCACAGCCATAGCGACCACGCCCACAAGCATATTGACCACGCCCACAAGACATAGCGACCACGCCCACAAGCACACTGCCCACGCCAAGATGGTCAGCCAAGCCATGCGAGGCCTCGCCGAGAGGGTGGAGCTGGAGAACATCCGACAGCTGCAGCTGATGCAGCACTACCACAGCGGGGTGGAGGCGCTGGTCGGTCTCAGGGCGCCCGTCTTGAGCAGCACGCCCCTCAGGAGACCCGCCCCCTCCAGCATTGGGGCCACGCCCACCTCGGGGGCAGCGGCCGATAGGGTCAAGGTCAGGAGGCCGAGAAGGTAAACAGGGTCAAGGTCAGGAGGCCGAGAAGGTAAGCACGTCAAGGGCATATAGGATAAGATCATACTTTTTAAATATCTCAAATGCGAAATAGATTACATTACAGGTACCTCAAAAGCTATTGGTAAGATTTATATATAAAAAATCATATGTACATAATTATACAACTACCTATATTTGAAAAAAAATTCAATCAATAGCTTATCAAACTGAATCCCTCTGCCCACTCGTATTCAATCATCTTAATCTTATTAGGTTTGTCAAATGCTGCCTCTAAAAGACTTAACAGAGAAGAATTAATTCTTGATAACACAAACCCACTATGACACAAAACCACTATAACACAAACCACTATAACACAAACCAACTATGACACAAACCTACCATAACACAACCCCACTATAAAACAATCCCCCTATAACACAAACCCACTTTGACACAAACCCACAGGGGCCACGCCCACCTCGGGGGCAGCGGCCGATAGGGTCAAGGTCAGGAGGCCGAGAAGGTAAGCACGTCAAGGGCATATAGGATAAGATCATACTTTTTAAATATCTTAAAGGTGAAATAGTTGTCATTACCGGTACCTGAAAACGTTAATTAAAAAAAGAAACCCACAAGCTATTGGTAAGATTTATATATACGTATAAAAAACAAACTTGTAAATGTTCAACGGTCTGTTCTTGAAAATAAATCAAGTAATATCTAATATATCTGACACCCTCTGCTTATTCATACTCCATCCTCTTAATCTTATGAATAAGTTTGTCTAGTTCTGCCTCTCAAAGAGTTAACATAGAACAATTAATTCCTTATAACCCTAACCCACTATGACACAAACCTACTATAACACAAACCCACTATGAAAAAAACCCACTTTGACACAAACCCACTGTGACACAAACCTACTATAACACAAACCCACTATAACACAACCCCACAATGACAAAAACCCACTATGACACAAACCCACTATAAGAACTCACTAAAACACAAACCCACTATAACACAACCCCACTATATCCTCTTTAATACAATCCAATAACCCTCTGCTGTCTCCTCCTCAGACCCAAGAAAGAGTTTATCTGCCGGTTCTGCCACCGCCACTTCAGCAAGTCGTACAACCTCCTGATACACGAGCGGACGCACACCGACGAGAGACCCTACCCGTGCGACATTTGCGGCAAGGCGTTCCGGAGACAGGACCATCTGAGAGACCACAAGTGAGTCTACTGTCTTAACTGTCTTAGATACATTTCCAAAGCTGAGCTAAACATTTTGACGCACATTGTCTTACTGTCTTAGCTGTCTTAGATGGTCAGCGTTAAACATTTAGGGTTTGCTGGAGTGATTAAATAAGAAAAAAATGTTCGTTTTTGCCGCCCCCCCCTCCTTTTTTACCTATCTCTCTTAGTCTCTTTTTCTATGTATGTCACTCATTCTGTTTTATTTCTTGTAGTGTCTTTCCTATCACTCACTCTCTCACCTTTTTTTTTCGTTTCATCCCTCATCTTCTCCTCTTTCTTCTTACACTTCTTCCTCCCACCTTTCTTCTCTATGTAAAACCATCCTTTTCATTTAATCGCTGCAGGTACATACACTCCAAAGAGAAACCTTTCAAGTGCGGGGTCTGCGGGAAGGGATTCTGTCAGTCTCGAACCCTAGCCGTTCACAGAGCAACTCACGGCTCTGACCACACCCGCCCATTCATGACCGCAAAACACACGACTCGGATTCACAAGGATAGACAGAATATGCTCATCAAAGGTAAAACTGACATGCATGACATTGTCATCATCATTACCATCATCGTCATTATCATCATCATCATCATCATCATCATCATCATCATCATCATCATCATCATCATCATCATCATCATCATCATCATCATCATCATCATCATCATCATCATCATCATCATCATCATCATCATCATCATCATCAGCAGCAGCAGCAGCAGCAGCATCATCATCAGCAGCAGCAACAGCATCATCATCAGCAGCAGCAGCAACAGCAACAGCATTATAGCATCATCATCATCATCATCTTCATCATCATCATCATCAATATTATCATCTATATCAAACTCATCCTAAATGCAGCGTCCTTTCCAAGAACTATGCTAACGATTCCACCAAATACCACTATAAAGCACCAACATCCACATAAAAGATTATCTATCATAGCTATTTAAAAAGAATTGCCAGATTTTCCTTCCTTCTAGCCATTGTCATAATTTTCTTGATGCTAGGAGAGAAACAAAGCGTTTGCTTTATTAGTTACACAGAACAGAGAAACTTCTTTAAAACCAAACTGTTGCAACAACCCATGGCTAATTTTCTTTTCTTTTTTTTTTCCAGCGGAACCACTTCCGGTGTTGCCTCTTGACTTTTCCCGGCCCAGGCTTGCCCAAGACGAGGTCATTTCCGGTTCCAAACCTGTCGCAGAGGTCACCCTGACCAGGCCACTGCCCTCTGAAGAACAGCACACCAGGTATGGGAACATTTCGACCTTTTCAATAAGGAGAATAATGACTTATTATCTATTATTATAATTGTTTTCCTCTCAAACTTAGACATGCGATCAGATTCAAACCGCTCCACCCTAGAATCCCAATTTTACAGTTACATGGGCCATAGTCATAAAAGTAATAACATCACAACAGCCTAATCAATTAACGAATTAATAAAACTAAAAATTTGATGCAACATCTTCAAGCAAACATTAAGTTTTTTAAGTTATAGACCCTGAAGATACACAATTTTGAGTTCAGCACAGTTTAAATCTAGCTGTAATTCTTTAGTTTTGTCCATCCTACAGTCCCCGCGAATTTCGTGGCTTCACAGCTAGTAAATTATAATCTGCGATATAGTAATAGATAGACGCAAAGTTGAACCATAAGTAAAGTGTAGTTTAACGAGAAAAACGTACCAAGCTTTTTGAATTAACTTTGGTTGCTTTCCTATTGCGAAATCTCAAGTTTCTAAGTGCTCATTGAATGTGTCTGATAGAAAAACCAACAACTATTTTTTATTTCAATTCAATTAATTTTGAAGCTTTAATTAATCTAAATAATTCTTCCACATCTCAGCCCTGATTCGGCATCATCATCATCGTTACATCAAGTTGATAAACACGAAGACGATAATGTCGAAGTAAACGTGGACGGCGACGACGACGATGATGATACCCCAACCACAACAACCACATCAACTGCAACAACAACTGGAGAAACTTGCTGTAGCGGGAAGGACGAAAATGATCAAAACAGTTGAGGACAGTTCTAGGAAACGTCCATTGTTTTTGTTTAAAAATAATTTAGTTAAATTTACAATGGTTTCTATGCATTTCCCTGTATACATGTCAACGGTTTATACAATAATTATTTTGTATCTTTAATTAAAAATTGTTTCTAAATACTACTAATTATATCAAAAATTAATGTTAATGTAAGATTAAATTATGAATTTGTAGTGAAAGTATGTTAAACTTTCACGATGTGTGTTTTTGCGCTTTAACTTTTCATGATAAAATATTCTTCAACCAATGACTTCAAAAAAAACAATTAATACTCAATCGGTCGTAATATGGTCAGGCTATTCTGATACTTGTAAATTGATTAAATAACAAGCAATGCAATATACAAAAACATGACATTTTAAAGTTTATAAATATTACCTTTATCTTTAACAATAGGGTAATGTGTAAATAAATGCTAAGACAGAGAGACAGAGTGATAGAGATAGAGAGAGAGAGAGAGAGAGAGAGAGAGAGAGAGAAAGAAAGACAGAGTGAGACATGGATAGAGGGAGAGAGAGAGAGAGAGAGAGGTGAAAGATAAAAAAAATGTAAAAAATGAATTGTTACCGATATTTGTTGATATTTGTATATAGTTATATAACCATTTTGTAAGTCATAGTTTTTTTTTAATTCCTTGTACATATCTTCAAATGCTGTGTAAGTAAATACTACATATCCTATAACCATACTGTAAAATAGACTATATATATTCGTAAACCTACTATAACCATACTGTAAAATAGACTATATACAATCGTAAACCTATGCACGCAGACTGGACTCGCTTTGCCCAGGTTATGGGCCAAAAGTCAGTCCCTGCAACTTTACATACCGCAACATTCCTCATGTGTATCATAAAACCATTGCTTGCATGTTTGAGCTTAATTATAGCCGTACATACATGTATCTCATTGTACAAACTAAATGTATCATATGCTGTAACATTAATTATAATTATTCGTCTTTGTTGCAAGTAAATACATTTTTAATTCTGTGTATATGTCATTTAAATTTGTTATAATTTATCATTACTATTATTATCCTGTTTCTTCCGTCCTTGTTATTCTTCTCAAACCTAGTCGTTCTTGTTTTGTTTTGTGTTGTTGTTGTTGTTGTTGTTGTTGTTGTTGTTGTTGTCGTTGTTGTTGTTGCTACTGCTGTTGCTGTTGTTGTTGTTGTTGTTGTTGTTGTTGTTGTTGTTGTTGTTTGTTGTTTCGCTTGCTTTCTTTGTTGATGTTCTGTTCCTTCTACTCATTCTCATATGCTACATTAATTTCTTTTCGCATAATATAATGCTCCTAGCAACTTGTTCTCATAGAGTTTACATGATTGTTTCGCATGCGATTGAAATCCGAGCATTCAATATCATTATATAACTCTTTTACAAATGTTAACTGCTCTAATTTAACAGGCCTAGTACAAGTACAACAAGCTTATCTGGTACCAATGCATGAAATAAAAATCAATACACTATTTTCCAATGCAGCAATTTTTGTGTTTATTTCCTTTGTGAATAGTCTCCGTTGTGTAATTACATTTTAACAGAATGCTTTGAAAAAGATCTATATTTTAATATATTTATCAATACATCTGTGGATCTATCTATCTATCTATCTATTTATATATCTGTGGATCTATCTATCTATCTATCTATCTATCTATCTATCTATCTATCTATCTATCTATCTATCTATCTATCTATCTATCTATCTATCTATCTATCTATCTATCTATCTATCTATCTATCTATCTATCTATCTATCTATCTATCTATCTATCTATCTATCTATCATTGTTTCTATCTTTCCATATACCTTTTTTTGCTCAATAGAATTACGATGGAGTTTTATACCGTCACAACTCTCCTTCATTACTATTGCTCTAAAAAACGACTGGAAATAGAAACATTTTTATTACTGGGCTAAGATCAGAAGATGCATCGCTTTTGCCAAAGCAGGCAGTCACAGATCTACCACGAAGCGACTGACCATGCTAAAGGCAATAGCGCTATAGTTATACCCAACTTTATTAAAAGACTAATACATGTATTAAACTTAAGCCTTAAAGCAAAGAAAAGCTTGGTCCTAAACCAATTTCCTTTTTAAAATCTTTGTGCTACACGAAATATAAACGAAAAATGAAAATGGATTAACAAAAAAAAAAAAAAAAAAAAAAAAAAAACCTGCGGAAACACAACATGTATTTTGATTATCAAAACAAAAACAATACATTTCGTTCAACATGGTAATGTCTTAAAAATTAAATCAAGACATAGATTTAATTTATTGGATTGTTCTCTTTCACATTTTGAAAGTTTTGATCACGTATCAACAGAAAAATACAAACCATGCGACTGGTACCCACGATAACCGATGACAAAATTGCGCCCTTAGACATGGGTAGAATGCACAAACATGGTGTAACTTACGTCTAGTCGTAAACCTTTTTATTTTTATATTGTTATGACGAGACGTAAGCTACGACTTGTTAGTGCATTCTACCCTTGGCCTTTTTTTAAATCACTTATTGGCTCTGTAAGTCTATTACATGATTGTGTAAAGCTAGTATGAATAGACGCCTGTACAAATTCTCTTACCTGTCGTTCCTTTCGATTTTGCCATGGGTCTCGAACGCAAAGCCTTTGATGTAATGGGAAGAGCGACAAGTAGAGTTGTCTATTAAGGTTTAAGAAATGTGAAATGTATTGTAGGCCTACTGTTATATGCTCATATAGAGCAACCATAATTATAGGATGAAAACACGACTTTTACTTCACAAAGTTATTCATTGCCAAAAAAGTTACCTAAAAAAAAAAAAGAATAAAACAAAATGTTGACAAAATTGGCCATGCTATATATACAACAAAATATCCAAATTAACTTAATTCAATTACCGATACAATAGAAAAACAATCAAATTTTATTAAGTATGTAGCAAAACCTGGAAATTAATTCAAGAATCAACCATATCATGTTAGCTGTTGCACAGTTTTCCTTTGTTAAGAAGAAGAAGGGATATAACATTTTGTGGAATAAACAATACACTGTAAAGGAAAAAGAGAGCTAAAATAATTAAAGTACCAACTTAAAAAAGGTAAGAAGGAGAGGTAAGGGGAGGTAAAAAAAACCTAGATCTAGATTAAAACCGAGGGATGAGACAAATAGACGAAGAACATGTGAGACCAATGACATGGAAGGAGATCGAACCCGCACCTTCTACTAGACTAGACATCCATCGCGTTGCCAAGGCAAAAAACCAGTTGCAAGACTACTGTGCCGTCCATAATATTTTATAAAGGTGTATTTCGAAACTTGAAAAACAACAAGAACAACAACAAAATTTAATGTTGGTAGTGATGTGGAAAACTTGAGAAAAGCCTTAGAGAAATAATCTTGATCTTAACTGTTGATGTATGTAATACATCTTTAGGATAATGAGACTAATATATACATAGAGAAGAAGAGATGGGGGCGGAGAGGAGACAGCCAGACAGGCAGAGAGACATGTACACAAAAGAGAGAGAGAGAGAGATAGAGAGAGACACACACACACACACACGAAAGACACACATAATCTCACCTCTTTGATAATGAAGGACAGGGAAACTTTGGTGAAGTTTGTCAGCTCGGGGACGTACGTGTTCGGTTCTTGTTCCTTGTTGGACTGTGAAT